>JAXRKP010001626.1:0-92500 GCA_037039925.1 Doris montereyensis
TGACTGGCACTGGAATTTACTCATTATAGCGACACACTTCATCTGGAATACAAATCTGTACAGGAGTACAGACTAGACACGATCAGTCATGGGCTGTATTATTGGAAGTGTAAGTGACAATAAATTATAGGTACCTAAATTATAATAAATGTTGTTCTGTTCTCTGAAACACAAATGACTGACAATGATCAGAATGAAATGTCATTTAAAGATGATAGATCTACTAAATGAATTAAATGATGAATATACGAGGTTACAAATAGATATCGACTATAGAGTAACAGTCTATGTAATACAATATTATATTATGGAGCTATACACATGGCAGGTTTCACAAAAATGGGACCCAATGATAACTTGAACTCTTCAATTAATCTTTCTCAAAGTCTAATTCATAATCTTCTTAACATTTGGTCCATGTATAGCTTTGACATCGCAAATATAAAAAACATAATATTGTGAAATTTGCTTTCAATTTGTGTGTTTTGTGAATATTTTTTGGTGCGAACGTCCCAGCAATTGAGACTAGCTGTCATTTCCCTATTTTTAAAGTCCTTTTTTACCGTAACCCTAGTAGAGCTGGCGGTGTTACCGGAAGTGACCTTCTTGGAGTGAGGGTTTGCCTAGCCGGTTGTTTGGAAAAATGAGGGTGTGGCAGAGGGGCGATGCTGAGATTTTGACTCCAAGTTGAACAATGACTGATTTTCACGCTTACGGATGGTTTTAGACCAATAAACCATATATTTTCTGGAAAGCATATAGATCTATATATAGAATAAAGAATTCACGTTGATATGTTTTACATTGAAATACGCCTTTTTATTTTTGTTTTCAGACATTCTTTCCTGTCTTCCCACTATTACTATTAAACAGAGGTTGAAAAAAAAAACCCTACCCTAAACTTACGTTTTACTCACCGTGTTGGAAATGTAATCCACTTTTGAATAAATCACAAACACATCACAGTAGTTAAAAACACTACATTCTGGAAATAAACCACAACCTTTCCCCTCTGAGTCCCTGGTATGCTAATGATACCAGGTTGCAGGCTCTCTTGTTTAAATGCGTTTTTAGTAATATTGTATTGTAAATGCGAAGAAGACTGTGCATAGTGGAGACGTAGAGTCACTAACGTTGTAATGAACTTAAACCTCCCGTATTGCCAATTATCTCGTCTTTATTTATTAGAACGTAATAACTCATGAAAGCCTTTTGATTGCTGGACTTCTTTACATAAGTTTCACTGACGAGAAGCCAAAGCAGGTTTTGCTAATGCAACCGAATCTAACCTGAACGGTCTCCGAATCTAACCTGATCAGTCTCCTTTCTGATGACTGCTCATCATCTACATTTTTTGTGTCTGCGTCAGTGGCGCTCATAAGGAGACAAAACGAAGACAAAATATTTTGCAAAGCCGACTGGACAATTTAAAAACAAAAATTTAATGATTTCTCAGACAGCTAGTAGTCTCATGATATTCTAACTCTCATTTAGAGTAACCTATGATTTTTTGTGTGTTTTACAGGATAAATGGCCATAGGAATACGTTTTCTTTCACATAAAACGAGCGCTTCTACATATTTTTCAACTGTTTTTTCTCTTACGTTCCATTTGTAAGACCACAATTTTTCAGCTCGAAAATCTGAACCCTGTCTCACGTGATCACTGTAAAAGATAAAAATTTTTTCCATTTTTTTGAACAATCTCTTTCACATGGAATTGAAGAAAACAGAATAAAGGTCGTTGATAATATGGTGAAAAAAGGACTTCTGAAATGCCAGCCATCTCAATTTCTGATCACCCAAAAATATTCACAAGATAAGAATGAAAGCAAATTTTTTATGACCTGCGATGTCAAATTACATGGACTAAATGTTTGAAGATTCATCAATTAGACTTTGAGAAAGATCAAAAGTTCAAGTTATCATTGGGTCCCATTTTGTGAAACCTGCCTTATGCCGAAATAGTCTTCAAATATCATTCACGTCAATGTCTTGCTATGTAACTAGATCTAGATTTTTGGATTACTTCTGAGAAAGAATGATTCGGAAGGATCCAGCCATTTTACTTAAACATCTATTCCTAACACACAGACCATTACCACCTGCTTGGAGGCCCCGAAACTTGAATTGAGTGATCTCATTTTTCTGGGTAGTCTTACATTCACTAGCATTGAATCTCCAGTCATCCAATTGATGATGTATGAAAAAAAAAGATAATGCATTGTTACACACCTTGTAGGTTCTCCTTACGACAAAAGACAATGAGGTCATGTCATGAAACCTGTAAACGCTGACCATTAGCTGAAAAAAACATACCAACCCTGACTTTGTATGCTGATCATTGGATTATGGATTGACATTGATCTCATAATACAAAATTATCACCTCAAAATCGCGTCTTTCCTGATTGATAAATCCACTCGTCTCTTGTCCATTTGTGACGAACAGTTTGCATTGCATTTCATTGGAACCTTAGACTGATTGCGGTGCAGCAGACAAATGACATCTTAATAAAACTTCGCTCTTTTTTCTTGACAAAGATTTGTTTGTTCCCAAACCGATTTGAAGATTGGAGTGCAATTTGCCACAATAGTTAGAATGTTATGTAAATTTTCAAGGGTAATTTATCATTGTAAAAGTTCCTGGTTTTCAGGAACAAAGTTCACGCTGCCTGTGTTTTATATCTGGGCATTAGTTTTTATTTTAATAGGTTCAAGATTTTGATAAACTCAAAAAATTCATATATAAGTATAATGTTTTCAGACCATAAAATGAAAAATAGAGTCATGCATTCCATAAAAAGCAAAAAGGATGACTTATGGTTGGCCTTGTTTTTAAAATCGCTTTGTTTTGCTTTTCAGCTCGCTTGCTGCTTTGGTAGTGCAGCTTGCAGTTGTTGTTGTGCTGCTTGTCCATCTTGCAAAAAACTCAACAGCTGCAAGAGTCGGCTACTCATTGATGTTACTTTTGGGTTCTATGGTGGCGGTCGTCATGCTGATTCCAGGTATAAGGGACAAATTGGAAGACGTAAATTTCCAATTGTGATTTTTGTTCTCTGTTTGTGTTTTAGATTTGTACTCATCTTTGTTAAATACATATAGTTGTATTTTCAACATTCATGGATATAGGTGTAATTTGTTTTATTTGATAGTAAGGGTAATTTTTTTATTTGATAGGAAATCAAGTTGTAAAACATGTATTATCCATATTTATGTGTTTCTGCGTAAATATATTTCAGGACACCTTTGCTTTTTATAGTATAACATGTATATATATATATATATATATATATATATATATATATATATATATATATATATATATATTCCATTACAGCCATGCATCTATTTTTTCCAAACAAAGCCATCTTACTTCATATTTCTTTTTACCAACTCATCGTTTGTGAGTGTACAGAAATTGAGTCAAATTTTGTCTGATTTCTATGTAGTAATACAGATGGATTTGAGATAATGGGTACAAAACCAAAATTTTTGCTATGTCGGAGGTTGGTAGGTGCTGCTGGCAGGTCCTACCTCCTCTTTCCTTTCTCTTGTTCATTTATCTTTCATATCGCTGTCACATCTTAATTCACCATAAGACCATTGCACATGATGGATGGGGTAGATTGTAATTAATTTATTGAAACAAACAACAAACAAGCTAAGTTTTGCTATGCTTTGGTGTGACTGGGTACCAGAGTCTAGCTGAGATAAAGAAACGATGATAGACCAGTGTCATATCCAGGGCATGGGATCTTGTTATACCTATCTCGTTTTTTTTTGGAAAAAGAAGAAATGGAAGTGTCATGCATTAATTGGTTGTAAACATTTGGGAAGTCAAAGAACAGTTGAATATTCAACAACTCTACATCCTGATCCTGGATGTAAGCTTTAGTGCCTATGACATCAGGGTTGCCAGAAAGAATTTCATTGGTGGATTGCAGTAGTGGTTTTTGTGTTCTCGTGGTTAAAACTTTAAAAACTAAAGAGTTCTCCCTCTTAAATTGTTTTGCTCCACTTTTGAGGGCGAGAACATTGATCAATCAATGTTTTGAATAGCTGTCAAACAGCACATATAAAAACATATTTAGTGCGTTTTTTGGCTTTGAGTCTGCAAGTCTGTTTTACTCTGAAAGGTATGTGTGGAAGAGTTACAATTGTTTTTTTAAAGAAACCCCGTAAGTTGACAGCAGAGACTCACAGATATTGAGGTGAAAGTCCAGAGATGGTATCTTTCTTTCTTTCTTTATCCAGTTCCCATTCTACCTTTCTTCGGTGTATGGGTTCAAATGCCGAGATGATCTTTCTCCAGGATGCACTGTCCTGGCATTTTCTGTTTCCTTTCAAAAAAGCTAAATTTCTATGCTTCAATGCCTCTTTATATCTTCTTCCCACTTTCTCTGAGGTCTGCCTTTTGGTCTTTTAACCTTGGGATTTAGCACTGTATACTGATTTAGCTATTCTATTGTCATTCATTCTGTTTACATGCCCAAACCATCTCAATTGGTTTGATTCTATTTAGTTTTTATGCCATCTGCTTTGGTTTGATCTCTTATTGTTGTGTTTCTGATTTTGTCTCATTTAGTTTTCCCTACTACTTTTCTTAGATATTTCATTTCAGCTGCTCCTGTATTCTCTACTGTCTAAAGTCCATTCGTTGCCATAGAGGAGAGTAGGACAATAAACTGTATTGTATACTGCCATGTTGGTTTTTGTTGACAATTCTTGCTTACCTACAAATGCCTTTTCTAGATGGCTTATATATTGCACTTGCCTTTTGGATTCTCTGGTTGATTTCTTCTCTTAGTTTTCCCTCTGAGTTAATCATTACTCCTAGGTAATTGTAGCTTTGAACTTGTTCTAAATTCTCCCTGCCCAATTTAAGATTTTGTGTTTTGGCTTCCCTAGTTACTAGCATTGGTTTGGTTTTCTTTGCATTTACTCTCATTCCTCTTTTATTTAGTTCATTGTTCATAATGTTGATATTCGACTGAAGGTCACTTTCTGACTTTCCAAACAGAACTAAATCATCGGCAAATGAAAGCATTGATACATTTACTGGTTTGAGCTTCCATATACGTACATTCTTTTTCTTCATTTTTGAGGATGCCTTTGCAATTGAATTCATAAATGTGATAAACAAAAGAGGACTTGGGATCCAAACGTGTCTTACTTCTATATCTACATCAAATTCTGCAGATATGTTTCCAGCTACTCTAACTGCACATGTTGTTTATTGTAAAAACTTTAAATGGCTTCAATTAAATTTTGCTCTTTTCTAAGTCAATAAAACACAGGTGCAAGTCAATGTTTCTCTCAAGGAATTTTTCTATTATTTGTCTAATTGTAAATATGCGGTCTTGTACACTTCTTCCTGGTCTAAATCCATTCTGATGCTCTTCAATCTGATCCTCTACTCTTTTCCTTAGTCTCATTTCCAGTATCCTGGCATATATACTTTTCCTGGAACGCTAAGTAGTGATATCCCTCTATAGTTTGAGCATTCCATAGTTGATCCTTTCTTGTGTATTGGTACTACCGTTCCCTTATTTCAGTCGTCTGGCACCTGTTTGGACTTCCATGCTTGTTGGCATATTGCATGTAGTAGTTTGTCTGCCTCTCTCCCTTGGTTTTTAATAATTTCTGGATAAACTTGATCTGCTCCTGGGGCTTTTTCTAATTTCGCTTTTCTTATAGCTGTTTGGATTTCTTCCATTGATATATCTATATCTTCAGCTGTCTCCTCTGGATTATTTGTTACTTTTACTAATTGATCTTTACTCCTTGTTTCATACGTTCTGGAGGGATTATGTAATTGGTGAATATGCTTTCTCCATGTTTCCATGATTTGGCTGTCTTCGTTCATTATTTCTCTTTTGGCATTTTTAATTTGTCGTATTGGGCATGCTTTGGTCTTTCTCATGCTCTTCATTGCCCCCAGAACACCTTTTGATTTCCTTGATAGCTTTCTTGAAGTCTTTGTAAAAACTCTTCCTAGTGTTCCTATTTTGCTTTCCTCACTTCCTCTTTGGCGATAGTTCTTTTATTCACGTAATCTATCCTATCCTCTGGTCTCTTTGTTTGCAAGTATTTTCTTCCAGGCATCCTTCTTTTCTTTGATCTTAGTCTTGACATTCTCATTCCACCATTCTGTTCTTTTCCTATCTCCTTTAATTTGTTTCCTACCACAGACCTCTTCAATACAACTGAGGAGTGTTTCTTTATACATCTGCCACTTTTCTTCTATTGTGCTATCATTCAGATCCATCTATCTTTCACTGACAAATCTTTTTATCCTAGATTGGTATACCTGTTTTACTACTGGTTTATTTAGTTCCTCTATTTTGAGTTTAGTAGCTTTCTTCTCTTTCCTTTTCTGTTTGTTTTCTTCAGTCAGAAATCTCATTTTGGCAATCACTAAGTGATAATCACTGAATATTTCTGCTCCTCTGTTTACTCTTGCATCCAATGCACTGTAAAAAAGGGAGCTGCTAACTATTATGTAGTCTATCATTGCCTTTTTACACCTGTCTTCATTTACTCTTGTATATTTGTGGATATCTTTATGAGGAAAAAAGTGTTGACTATTTTCATGTTATTCTTTAGGCAAAATCTATTAGTCTCTCTCCATTTGGAGAAGTTATTGTCTCTCCTTCTTTACCTATTACTCCTCCTAACGTTTCTACATTGTTGCCTACTCTAGCGTTTAAATCTCCTAAAAGCATTAATTCCTGTTTGGGTTTGAGATTCTCTGCAGCTATTTGTAAATCAGTTTCAAAGATATCTTTTTCTTCTTTAGTTGCGTCTTCATTTGGTCCATAGGCTATTAATAATTTAATTTCTCTTCCCTTTGGTTTAATATTTACCTCTAATAGCAGTGGGCTTATAAATTTCCAACTTTCTAATAGCTTTTAATACCTTTTATGCACTAGGATGCCAACTCCTGCTCTAGACATGTACTCCTGAGAAGATTAAAATATGATTCGGTCCTACATTTTCTATTCCTTGTCTTTTTTTTTTGTTTGTTTCTGTAATGGCCAAGATATCTACTTTGAATTTTTCCATTTCTTCAACTAATTCTAATTCTTTTCCATTTATTGCCCTAACATTCCATGTTTGAAAAGTCGCAGTCCACACTCGTTTCCAAGTTCGTCTTTGAAAGATCAAGCTGGTTATATTACTTTTATTTCTCTGAATCAGGTTGTTTTGGATAAGCAGGGATTAGCCCCCTGTACCCTAGGTAGATGGTGGGGCTGCCACTTTGAGGCCCCCTACCAGGCATTGTTATTTTCTGTCAGGGTTAACTCCTTAGCCTTTAGTCATTGAAGACCAGTCTGCAAGGCAGCAGGTTGGTATTTTCTGTCAGGGTTAACTCCCTTAGCAATTGGTCAACCAAGACCGGCCTGCAAGGCAGCAGGTTGTTTTCTGTCAGGGTTAACTCCTTAGTCTTTGGTCACCCAAGACCCGCCTGTAAGGCAGGAGGAGACTTGTGGATGATGGGATCATCTACTCCCCGTACAGGTGCTTACCTGTCTACTGTCTGGAGAGATGCTATCTAAGTTCGCAAAATTGCTGTCACACTTTGTCAGTAAGGCCAGCTTTCAGCATATTTTTTGTTATTTACCGTAAAGGGGTTGTTTCCTGTTAGATTCTGAATGTTTCCTTGGATATCAACAGGCCGTCGTGCACGCTAGAATAAGTTTGTATTCAGAGTCTCTTTTTTTTTCATTTGAAAAGGTTAGTGATATGTTCTAGTGTGTGAGACATAACATGCTCAGAGTGTTGCACTCTTCATTGTAATTTTGAAAGAAAATTTTATCCCTGACACATTGATTTATCCTTTCCCTTCAGATCCCTGGACTTTGTAACGGCTTAGATGTTAAAAGTATCATCGGCCCTGGAAAATCAGATGACAAAAGCATTTGCAATGAAGTTGTGGGCTTCTTGGCTGTCTGCAGTTTGTTTTGCCATGGCCATGTTTTTCATACTCTTTTGTATCATCATGATTAAAGTGAACTCGTCCAAGGATCCTCGGGCCCACATACAAAATGGGTAAGTTGAAAGTTTGGCTTGAAAATCAGGCTCCAGGTTCCTCTTGTGAAAGTTTTTGATGTCTCATTTCATACATCCTATTTGGTTTATTTGTATTATCCTCTTATCCAAAGCAATGGTCTCACACACATGCATACGCACATGCACATACACGTTTAATTTGAGAAAAAGAAAAGCATGATGTAGAGGGGATAAAGAGTACAATAACCGTTTCAAGATATGAATAAAGGGTAAGGGGGGGGGGGGTTTATGTCACGTCAATAACATTTCATATGAATATGTTAAGTTAGCATTGGAAGTTGTCCACCATCATAGTCTCGAAGCATCACTACCCAAAGTGTCGCTGTGCTATATGTTACAGGTTTTGGGCCTTCAAGGTCTTGATTATGATTGGCATATGTGTCGGGGCTTTCTTCATTCCACGTGGAGCTTTTGGCGAAGGTGAGCATTGACATCTGTCAACTATTTTTCTTGTGTAAAAGCGGCAATCACTGTCTTAAAGGCTTGAAAATAAATGTAAAAGTCAAGGCTCTTATGGCGTACAGAGGTGGGTCTATACCGCTTTCCATAGCATGAATCGAAGCAGATGATAATAATGACCTAGCGTGTCACAGGTTCAGATTTTTTTCACTCCCAAGCTGTTGCTGGTACCCAATTGCATCTAGGTTGAGTGGGAAAATACGTTGCTAGGATTCAAACCCAGGACCTCATGATCCAAAGTCTGGCAACCCAACCACCAGGCTATCAACATCACACAAAGGTTTGAAAGCCGTAGGTTGATTTCAAATGAATTTGGGTAACAACTGTATTTATAAAGACAATAGAGACTGATTCTGATGATATACTTTTAATTAGAAAAAAAGAAAGAAGATTGTAAGTTCTTAGAGAATTGAGAACATTTCTTGTTAATTAGTTATTTTTTGTTGTGTTTTAATTGAAGAAAGGTTTTTGTTTGCTTTCTCACTATTTTTTAGGTTAACTTGTATTTTAAACTTAGTATTGATCTACCTATAATTTTGTTTTTTTGTGTTTGAACAGCTTGGATGGTGATTGGTATGATTGGTGGATTCCTGTTCATCCTCATCCAGCTCATTCTCTTGGTGGACTTTGCTCATGGTTGGGCAGAGTCTTGGGTGGAAATACGAGGAAACCGAGAACAAGTGTTACTATTTTGGTAATCATGATGTATATATTTATATGCTAATGAACGTCGCTTTTGATGGATTTCTTTTATCGTAACTAGGAAAAGCTAATTGTTTACATTTGTAGGGATGATAAAATACATGACAGACTCTGTATTTCTATTTTGACACCCCCCCCCCCCCCTCCGCCTGTAACTTAAGCCAGTCTAAATAGTAGCATTATAATCCTTTAAGGCCATGACAGCCGATAGAGCTGGAGCTTATCATGATTTCTATAAGACGAAGCAGAATGGGTGATATTACATCGCCTCCTGGACAAGATGCTTGTCTGCTGCAGGTTTACTGCCCAGCTTCCACATGTACACATTTGCACCTGGGTAGAAAAGGGATATGCATGGAATGTGTCAAATCTAGCCAGGCCAGGATTTGAACCCCCTAGGATCTTATGATCTGAAGTCTGTTGCCCTAACCACCAGGCCAGTGATGCCACAAATGGGAATTGTGTTTTGCTTCTTTGTCATCTTGGCCCTACTCATGTTTCTGATGACGTTTTTATTAATTTATTTTCAGGTCTCTTCTTTTTCACTGGGTTGCTGTACGTTGTCTCAATAACAGCAATTGTGCTTTTCTACGTATATTATGCCTCAGTAAGTTTACAAGGTGACTATGGGTGTCACATTGCTTTTGGAGGGCTTCTTTTTTGTTCTTATCAACTTGTAGTAGCGAAGTTTTAAACAAGGCTGATATATTGTGTAATGATAATTAGAAATTCTGTACAGTAAAGCTAATACAGTACTAGCAGTCTAAGAATAGACGGTCACAATTTTTTGTCCATAAATTGGCCCCTTAACACGTCTGGACAGGCTAATAACACCATCGGCAACACCTTACTTTTGAAAGTTGTCGAGACATGTCTTTTTCATAGATTTCAAATATGAAGGCATATAAATTAAACCAGCTGTGTAGATGATCGAGCCACATTTCTCAGCTACAATAAATGGGTGCTGTTAACGAACTCTCTTTACCTGCAAGGTGCTAACTTCATCTACCTGGGCCAAGCAAACAATGGTCATTGTCTAGCTTAGGCAATGCTAGGTCAATGTCTAGCATAGTGTTGAATCTTACTCTCATTTCCAGACTGCGTGGCATCAAGATGCATGGTGTTTATCTTAGGCAGAATAAAGAAAAGTTCCTTCAAGGCCCTTAAGGCCTAAAGAGTCAGAGCTTATCCCGGTTTCTATAGCGTGAAGCGGAACAAGTGACAATCACCACCTGGCCAGGACGCTAGTCTGACGCAGGTTTGTTACTCCCAAGCTAGTGCTTGTACCCATTTGCACATGGGTAGAGTGGGGAAATGCGTGTTACGTGTCTTTCTCAAAGAACACAACGTCGGACCTGGCTTTGCCAGGATTCAACTCGAGACCTCATGATCCCCAGTTCGGCCACCTTAGGCAGAATAAACGATGGTTTAATTCATCATTACTTAATGTGCATTACGAAACAGTTGAGATAAATCATCATCAATAAAATCAAAGATGCACGTTCAACCAAGGTGGTGTTGGTGAATATTGAAACTTCTATTGATTCGTTACATGCTTGTCAGGTGAAAGCGGATAGTGATTGGCTATACTTACGGAGTTTGCAGACCAGCATGATTTTTCAATTACCTAAAGGGCGTATTATTCGACTGTTACTACTGTCATTTTTTGTAATGCTTTAAAACAAACCCTGCTTTATGACTGCTTGGTTCTTTATTGTATGAATGAAATTTTTGTTTCTTATTAATGTTTTTTAGGTGTTTATACCTATTTTTAGGATTCTTTCACTTAAAAAAAAAATTTGATGTTGAATTTACCAATTGCTAGAATACAGTTTCTTGGGGATTTTTTCTAGACTCAATAAGATTTTATTTGAGGAGTAGTAGTGTTTTGTGTAAGTTTACCCATTGGTATTAGAAGCCAAAGGCTTATTGATTGTTATTCAGTTTTTAGTCAGGCTTTTTAGGTTCTTTGAACATTTGACATATCTAGATAGTCATTTCTCATATAATTTTGATAATTGTAATCACATTTTTTATTTGTATTCATTACAGGGAGACTGCAGTTTACACAAATTCTTTGTCTCTTTCAACCTGATTTTATGTGTGGCAGTTAGCATCATTGCTATTTTGCCAAAAATTCAAGAACGTAAGTTGACATCATTAAAACGTGGGTCAAAGTTTGCCGGCTGTAGCTAGCAGAGCCGGTAAATCGTAGTTTCTCAGAAAGTCATGCCAGGTGTGTGACCGGCAATATTCCTTCAGGGCAGCAAGGTTTTCTATATTGATTTTGGGATATATGGTCTTCCAGCACTGACTGAAATCTACCGGAAATGCAGATTATTCGTCTGCATAGACAGTGTAGTCAGATATAAGTATCGTTTCTATTGCTAATTCTAGGTCTGTTATTATTTTCCACATGTCAATTTTGTTTTCACTTCTGAAATTTCACCTCTGATATCGTCTTTATTTGATGGTCGCTTTGAATCACGGCCAGTCTTGCAAGTCACAGTTCGTAAGACGATGTGTTAAATATCTTAAATTCTTTTTATTGACTTGACACCTTTCTTTATTGGTCTATTTAACTTCAAATGTGCCGGGCTATGTCTTGAATTGGATATTATCATAAAATCTTTGTTATTTCATAGTCTTTTCTATTGAATGTTCTGTGCCTAGATTTAGATCTAGATTCTAGATTTGTTCTATCTGCAGTGTATTAATTAGAAGTGTTAAGTAGACCCAACGTATGTATAGGCCCTGTTTCACATGTGGTTAGGGACGAGATATAGAAATCTAGATCAAGGTTTTTCCAATTATAAATCCTAAATCTTAGGATTTGAACTCATCACTTGAATTCTGGGTCTAGTGCATAAATTGTTCACCATGAAAATTTTGGACACTCATTAGCCAGCTATATCTGGAAATGACAGAGATATACGGAATGGCTTAGATCCACATTGGTTAAATAAGGTATGTGATAAAAGGGAAGCGTTTCAGTTTAAGGTGCCATAAGGAAAATGCATTTATGAATCATCAAAAAAAAGGCTCTCATATCCATTCTTATATATTATGATAATATAAAAGCATTGGCTCAATATTTTATTGCTTTTCTCTACAAAATGCATTTTTTCTGAACCTGTTATGTTGACTGGTATGTGCAGTTTTGTTTTTTTGTTGTTAGAAGGCGTAACAATTTTCACAAATAGCTTTTCTACTTTGACCCACGTATTGAAGGATTGTCTCCTCATTTATTTTTATTATTATTTTGGAATGGACAAAAGGTCCTTTCTGCAGTTGTGTTTGAATTATGTTAAATTTCAAATGATTGGCATTTGAGTGGTAATGCTTGAAAAGGATTTTTTTGTACTGGAAAATGAAAATGGTGGAGTTGCTTATGGGGAACACAACATAGTTGAGGTTCCTTTAAACAAACAAACAAACATTAAAATAGAAGAGAGAGAAAGAGGAAATAAAATAGCATTACTATCCCTATGATATTGTCTGTCATTGTTTCCTAGATCAACCCGTTCTGGCTTATTACAGTCTGCCGTCATCACAGCCTATGTCATGTACTTGACCTGGTCAGCCATGTCCAGCAATCCAGGTAATTTGTCTTTTCGGGGGGGGGGCAAGATAGGCTATGTCTATTACTAAAAGTGTGAAAAGAGAAAATTCATGTTTGCTCTCGTTCATTGTTATTACCTTTTTTCTAATCATATTAATACAATTACCATTCTTACCACTGTTTCCTTCTCTACTCCTTCTTCTGATACTACTACTATTGTTGTTGCTGCTACTGCTACTAGTACTGCTGCTGCTACTGTTTTTGATGCTGCTGAAAGAAAAACACCCACTGAAGAAATTAATTTCTTTTTCTTTTCATCGTCCATCAGACCGTGAATGCAACCCAAGCTTGAAAGAGATTTTTAATATTCAGAAAGCAAGTAACATCACACCACCTATCAATAGTGCTTCAGGGTCTGACAATCTTGTCAATCATAACACTAACGTCTTTGACTGGCAAAGCATCGTGGCTCTTGTTATTTGGATTTTCGCTGTCTTGTACTCCAGGTAAGAATTGTTTTATCTTTCCATATTTAGTGTAATGGCTGAAGCAGGGTGGAGCTTATTGTTATCCATGTGTGGACATTGTCATCTAAGGGCAAGAGATTAGCTTTTATGTTTGTTTTCTGTCTTGTAATTGATGTCATAGGCAGTTGGTGGGCGTTACTGGTTTGTCATACTTCTTTGCTTTTACTCTTTCATTTATCTTTCATCTTGCTGTTTCCTTTTACCTGTAATTCATCCTGAGATCACAGCATATGGTGGATGGGGAAAATTTTATTGAAACAAACAAATACATGAATCTGAAATTATGTACGGGAGTGTAACCAAATTTTTTCTGAAATATCTATTTATATTATCTTATTTATATTTGAAAAGTGGTTTTCCCAAAACTCACCAAGTCTGTTCTTGAACTTTGTGATTTTTGTGTGCCTTGTTGGCTTAACGAGGAATTCGGCCATATTCTGATTACAAGTGACACACCAAAACTTGTTTAATCGACACTAAATTTAGGTCCAAACATTTATACCTTTTGTTTTCAGCATTCGCACCAGCAGCAACAGCCAAGTGGGTAAACTAACTTTGTCAGAGAAAACCATTCTTCAGACTGACACAGGTAAGATCAAGAACCAAGTTGATGTTGCTATGCCATTGTATCTTATGTGGTTTTGTGTAATGTTTCTATTGAGGTTTTATGGAGTAACGCTTCACTTGGTAAAGCTGTTGATATATCGTCGGCTCAGAATTATAATGTCATGTCTTCACATTTGATGATATTTAAAAGTTAAGATCATTTGACCAGATCCACGGTCATCAATTTTCTTGTCCGACCACATAAAAAAAAGTACCCAAAAATCAGCCCTAATGCTGCCACAATCTTTACTTGCATTTTATTGTAGCTTTAGATTCTTTTTTCGGCAGAGATTTTTAAAGACTTCTTTTCTTAAAACGAGTGTAGTGAACACATTATAATGCTAAGCTGACCCAATTGTCTTCTGTGAGTGTGGTAAAGCAATAACATTCTTTTTAATATGCAATGCAATTCATTGGGAGAATGTTGTTTTATGCCTTGAATGTTGTGTTGATACAAGTGAACTACTGGAACAATGAACTGAAGCAATGCCCGGTAATAGTATGATGCCAGATGAGGAACAAAGCAGTGTGAAGAATTGGCATTTTACTGGCCGGCATCATGATACAAATAGGTCTCTAATTGAACTAGATTAACATTCATAGATCTTGATGTTGTGTATTAGAGAGAACACTTATTGATCCCTCTCGCAAGCTGAGGGAAGACAAATTAAAAATAAAAAGATGCATTGATATATCATGTCCATTTCCTGCGTTTTGTTGTAGTGAATATTCATTAATAGACTTCCTTTATCAAAATCTTACGACACTACCATTTTATTTTGTCGATTGATGTGTCGTTTGGTTGAGATGCATGGCTAAGTTTTAGTTATAATTATTATAAGTTACAAGAAGTAAGACATCCGCATGTAAAAGGAGGTATATTATATGATGACAAAGCCATTCGCTCACAGTGTTCCACGCATGCCTTACCTCCATGTGTCGCCTGAGCAAGTGTCTGCATTGCACTCTGTCATGGCTGGATGCATGTTTTTATTGTTTGAATTCACATTGTTGTCAAATGAAAAGAATTTTAAAATCACTCAAACGTCTTTCAGATTGTACGATAAACCTTATCCCCAATGCCTGCTTCCTATGTCAACCTCGTTTTATTTGTTGTTGTTGTTGATTTTTTTTTCAATATTATTTTTGCCTGTGACAGATGCCTACAGGAGTAAGTGGTTTTTCTTTATTTTCTTTCTTCTGTTTTCAGTTAATGTAGCATATTCTACTTACATTAATTAACTTGTGTAATGTCAAAACTTTAATGTTTCACCTTGCTGCTGTCACGATGGTTGTGTTGTTTCACTTGTGTTTCCTGTAGAGGCACTTTTCTAATAAAATCCTTAAAAAATATAAGGCTGGTACTTCTATATATCTTGACATTAATGATGAGGATAGAAATTCAGGCCAAATTTTCCTTGAGGCTGAAAATATTGAGAAATCATAACATTCTGCACAGAAAGTTTCGTGTTTGAGAAATGTAAAAAAATGTAAATTGAACAATCACGGCTTTATTACTAGCTCTATGATTAAAGAGTAGTAAGTAACAAGCACGTAGACATGATACAAAAATATATATAAAGAATTAGACAAATTTTAAATGATTTGATAAAGCTCTTTACATGGGCTTGGCTTTAGAGTCATTTTATTTAGATTCTGTTTAATCAGATGAGTTTCCTTTCAAGTTGCATTCAAATCTTTTAGTTTAACGCTCCGAGTATCTTTGTTTTTGGGTGTCTGATATTTATAATAACTGTTTCTAAAAGCATTAATTTACCTGTACATATATATCACTCATTAACAAAAGTAGTGAGGTTTCACATACACCATTAGTATCCTTTTCTTTTTGATTTGATTTCTCACAACTGACATCTTTTGTTGTTTTTGTGATACTAGTAATTGTAATATCTTAAACATATCGGTAAATGTATTTCACAAGAAAAATAATATTCTTAACTTAGGGATAAATGTACTAGACAATAAAAGCGATATTCTTAACATATGTACACATGTATTACACAATGAAAGTCATGTTCTAAACATATGGATATGTATTACACAAATAAAGTAATATTCTAAACATATGGATAAATGTATTAGTACTATTACACAAATAAAGTAACATTCTAAACATATATATGCATAAAGGTATTACACAAACAAAAGCAATATTCTAAACATATGGATGAATGTATTACGCAGAAAAAATGATGTTCTAAAAATGGGGATAACTACATTACTGTAAAGTACACTGAAAAGCAATATTCTAAACACATGGACACATGTATTGCATTATAATATATCTTTTCCATGAACCCCGCCCCTCCCCTGCCCCCTCTTTATCTTTGTACCTAATCTCTTCATGACTGTCCTCGTTCTTTATCTTTCCTCTCTGATGGTTAAAGAAAAAGTTATTTTAAGGTAAAATAAAATCTGACTTTTACTTTTACAAAGCTTTTACATCATTCACATCACTTTCCTATGTTTGTCTTGAAGAAATGAATTTCAGATTTCTCTGGAATTTCTGTCATTTCATTCATCTTTGGGCCATATCTGTTGAACTGCCTTGGAATTGCATATATGCCGGAAGAAGTTAATAATACCTGCTTTAATTTTTATTTGATTTTTTTTCATGCAAACTTTTTTTCTTCATAAATGCTAATGTTTAACAATTTTTGTATTCAATTCACATGTCTCCTGTTTCTGCTACTATGTCATTTGTCATCCTTTCTTTTAATTCTCCTTATTTTTCTTTTATTTGTTTGTTCTGAAAATTGTCTTTATTTTGGCACTCTTTGATATACTTGTTCACCTGACCAGTCTTAACTTACTTCCTTTTTCTATGCAATGTTCTTCAGTCACGTCCGTGAAGTGTGAAACTCTGTATTTCATCAACTTCAATATCGTAGGATTCAGATGTATAACACTGGACATAAAAAATAATATATTAATGTAAAACTTTCAGTGTTTCACCTCTAGTCGCTGTGTGAAATGTAAGCATGGAATAAATTAACCTGCTCTGATGAGCATGAGAAGAAAGATTTTGACCATTTTACACTAAACAACTTTTTTATTCTTGTGACTTCACATAACTTTGCTTTTACATTTATCCTCTTTTTTCATTAGTTTTCGATGTGGCAAAAACTTTTGGCAGGAGGCAGATATATATGTATATTTTCTGTTTTTGTGTCTCTAAAATCAAACATGCAAAAGTTGTTGTAACATTTGAGCTTTTAACAATGAATTTTCAGGGCCCAGTTAAAGACACAATGACATACCTATTGTATCTTGTCAGAAACTTGTAGGAAAATTTAAGCAAAGGAAATTTTAAAAAATAAGTGGCGTGTAAGACATGAGCCAATTTCATGTTAATGTTAAGAGGAAATAACAACGCACATATATTTTTACATTATTTTAATGTTTACCAAATATGCGTTTTGATGAAAGCGGTGTAATGTATAATGCCTGTTCTGATGCAAAAGGAAAGCTTTTTGGGTGTGTTTTGTTTTACGCCTTTTCTTAGTTTTATCGTAAGTTATGTTTTGGATGGTAGTCAAGAAGACCCGTTGGTTAAATAAATGTTTTACTTGTTTGTTAATGTATGACTTTCTAGCCAAATAAAAGTATGGGACGAATATTAATGCGAAGAAAGACCAATGTTTAAAGGAGAATGGGACTCGAAGATGGCACAAGAAAAGGTTAACTAAGTTTTTATCATTCTAGAATTTCTTTTGTCGCATAAAGATGTTTTTATGGGCATTGATTAAAAGTTTTTATCTTTTATACAACCAAGCGATGCTTAGATAACGAGACAGTATTGCATAGATAAAGACATTGCATGTTTTGTGCAATTTTATGTCATAAATATTTACACTGCATCATATAGCTGCTTTCACCCAATCAATGAAATTGTATTTGTTTTGCTTCTCAAACATAAATGTGTATAAGAAAAGAGAGATAGATGGGAAAACAGGAATAATTACTCTTCCAATATTTCAACAAAACCATACTGGGACTATTTCTCCAAACTGTATTTTCATATTATATGATATTTGCAATATATCTGGAATATGTAAAGTTGGTGAATCACAAGGAGGGACATTAGAAGGAATGTAAAACTCCATTTTGCGATAAAAATCAGTTTTAAACATCTCCAGAAACAAACGCAGATACAAAAAAAGTGGAAAGCAGGACATGCTGTTTCTCAGCTTTTTCTTTTTCTTTTATCATACAAGCTAGAAAGGGTTATATTATAGATTGCCTAGATTCTTCAGGGGTTTTCTCTGATTGAACTTTTCATTCTCTTCTGCCGTCCTGGTGATTGTGCAGAAGGTTTTACAAGTGTTTGGGCATTACTTGTAGTCGTAGCCTTACATGCATTCTGTTCTGTCTTCCCCACGGCTCTTCCCTCACTTGCAGGCAGAGGCTTGGCAGTGATGATAATTTGATTGGTGAGTAACATGCAAGATATTTGCGCTACTTAGCGTCTTTTTTAATCATGTATGAAATCGGTAATCTGCATAAATTAATATGTACATAAGCGTATCCCTTCCATTTATGATTCTTTTTTGTTGTGTTGGTCTCTTCTAGTTGTTTTGTTACCTCTATAGTTAAAAATTTGATAATAAAGCTAATGGTTTCATTTTTACCTTGGTGTGCTAGCGCTAGTGCTATTTATAGTTTGTATTTTTGAAGACATTACATAGTGTTTTTGTAAACTGAAGATGAATGGGGAGAAAAAGGACTGCCTCAAAGCTTGGTTTTTACTTTGAAAGGTTTAAAATAAGTTGTTTTTAGTTTTCTTGGCCGAATCTAAATTTTATAGAAATTGAATTACAGTAGTTTTGGATATGTACGATACAAAGGTATCTCTTTAATAAACAATTATCTGTGTTGTGGCTGTTGGACGTGATTCTTTCAATACGATGGTAATTTATAATAGGCGGTACACTTTATGAAATGTTTGCTCAAAACAGAATGTTTACTTTAATTAAAAATGTTCCTGTCTTTTTAATTCTTAGTTTAACTTGGATTAATATGTAAATACTATTTAGCTATTTCTTTGTTGTCTTTTGTTTCTCTTCTTGCTATATAAGAAAAGGAAGTTAAGGAGATAAGATTACTCATTCAATCAGCATTTAATAATTCACACCATGCTTTTAGAGAACCTTACGTCATTGATGAATATGTTTTCATACCACATTTTCTTGTAACTGAAAGTAGTGCAATGTTAGTCATGCTATTAGTTTAGAAAGAGAAGATAAAAGTGGCAACCTAAAACAGTTGTTGAAAAGATATTTTACAATAAGGATTAATAACAACTTTTGATGTTGCTTATTTTGATAATAACACACGTCTTGCACTAAACATCTTACGCTAACATGTTATTTTTAACGATGTAAGGAAGCCTGCATTTGTAATGACATTACCACTACTAATAATAATATGAATTTATTATTTAAAGCCAACCTCGTCTCTTAATGACTCACTTGCATGCATACATGTATTTATATTTCCTACTTTTTAGAGTTAATTACAGGTTTTAAAAAACAAAACTGAAACAAACTCTATAAGTATTGCAACAAGTTAGGATTTTTATAATAATTACTTTATAGAAAGTAGAAAACAAAAAGCAAAATCCCAAACAAAAACCAGTAAACGGAACATTTTCTTATTATCTCCCCACCCCCTCCTCAATACTCAAACAACTCAAAAACAAAATGAAAAAGAAAAATACCCCCTCCCCCCTCTCTCTCTCCCTCCTCCTCCCCACCCCTACATACATTTTTGTTTTCATAACAATCTTATTTTTGGAATGCTGTATTTTGTTTTGATACATTTAGCAACATTGTTCCCAAGCGAGCAACGACTCATCTATGAATTCAAAATGCTGTGGTGTTGTGTTCTTAACAGATGAGTTTTAAAGTTAAAATTGAACCATTGAGGCCAGTGAGGCTTGTTGATGTAAATCAGTCACCACTTGATTTTTTACATTTTAATCCTAAGCGGACACAAATAAATCAGTAAATATATTTATTACTAAATATTGTACGTCAGTGGCCAAGTCATCAGGCTGTCGGACTTCGGATCATGAGGTCTTGGGTTCGAATGTAGCAAAGCTAGGTCCCGCCCGTTGTGTGCCTTTGGAAAAATACTTGACTTACATTTCCCCACTCAACCCAGGTGTGAATGGGTACAAGCACTAGTTTGGGAGGTATAAATCTACTTCAGACCCCAGCGTCCTGTCAGGAGGTGATTATTATCACCTGTTCAGCTTTAGGTCACAGAAACCGGGATAAGCCGGCTCTATGGACCATAATGGCCTTGGAAGGAACGATGTGTTTACTATTATTACTAATTAGCTTCCCTCTCTGCTTTAAGGAGGGGGCGTGTGAGGATTATTATGATCATTGCCACAAAAACACAATATATATGTATGTATATTTCACACTTTATGTTTGACTACTCACATTGTTTTCCATGTAATCATTCACCATCAATTCCATTTTTAATTTACTGACTGTTGTTACTAATGATGTAAAATGTCACTTTGTGAAGTCACAAGTATAAATAGTTATGTATAACAAAATTGAGCCCAAAAGTCAAAAGTGTTTGATAGTCTTCTATAAGAGTGCCTTTGGTTGTGTTATTAATTTCTTTCTCCTTTGTTTTCACAGTTTGAGTTTCTTTTTTATGTGACCTGTGTGGGTGAAAAGTCAAACATTATTTTTAAATAGCACAACAGAATATATATATATATATATATATATATATATATATATATATATATATATATATATATATATATATATATATATATATATATATATAATGACATCGTTCCGTTTTTTATATGTCAGAAAGAAAGAAGCGTTTTAACATCTGTAGAAGATGAAACCGAAAGAATCTCTCCTTCTCTCTCTCTTTTTCATTCTTCTCTGTTTCTTGTTCTCTCTCCCTCTCTCTCTTTTTCATTCTCTCTCCCTGTTTCTCGTTCTCTCTCTCCCTCTCTTTTTTTGTTCTCTCTCCTTGCATTCTTTGTCACTGTCTCTTGCATTCTCTCTTTTTATTTTCTATGTCTCTGTATGTCTCTCTCTCCCTCCCTCCCTCCTCCCTCTCCCACCTCTCCCTCCCTCCTCTCTCTCTCTCTCTCTCTCTTTCTCTCTCTCTTTCATATAAACAGGCATTTGTTGTTTTTGTTTTGATTTTTAGTTATTGGTTTTGTTAGTTAATTGTTTGTCAATATTTTGATTTGTTGTATGTACCATTTCCATGGCATGCATTTAACTATTGAAAGTGGCTTACTTACCTTCTGTGTTTTTTTTTATTAAGCTTTGTCTCATGTGTTGACTCATGACATTTTTTCTTTTCCTGTTTTTAAAAATTAGTAATTGAGTGAACAGCTGATTATTTGGAAATAAATTTTGACAGATAAAAGAAGAAAAAAAGAAAAATTAGGAGATTCACCTGTCTTTTCAAAAGTCTCATTCTCACTTTTTTTCTTCTTCTTTGGTTATGTTTGTTGTTTACAGGCAGTTCTGACAGTGAGGCAGATGCAGAGAATGGACAAAAAGTTTGGGACAACGAAAGAGGAAGGGGTGGCCTACTCATATAGTTTCTTTCATTTCATGCTGTTCCTGGGGTGCCTGTATGTCATGATGACCCTCACCAACTGGTTTGAGTAAGTGTCTTGTTTGTGTGCTATACTCTGATATTTGTCATTGTCATTCTGACCCCTAATAGTAGTACACACTGTGAGGTTGAAAAGATTTATTTTTTGGGAGTCACGGAGAGGGCATCCTTGAGTCACAAATATAATCCTTTTTGACAAAGAAGAATAGACAAACCAACATTTTTTTGGGGATTATAGACTATCAACATTCAGTTTATACAATGATATTCACATTTGACATCTTTGAAGTGAGTCAGAAGATGTTCTGAGATTTTTATCAACTTGTGACCCTGAGATCACCGCCATGGTGGTCAGAGTTTACTTCAAAGAAAAAAGCAAAACAACTCAAACAACTTAACTTGTGGGGCATTGACGCTTTTTTATCTTGTCAGTTAGTGGTGAGACTTAATAATGTTAAGGAAAGGGGTGATGAACTATATATAAAGTATTCGTAGAGGAATTCATGAGGGAAGGGGGGGGATTAAAGATTTAAAGTGACAGCCAGGGTGGGCGGTTGGTTTGCGCTACTGGTAGGATCTGCTTTTTTCCTTTCCCTCTTGCCCTCGTCTTTAATCTCACTGTTTCCTGTTAATCCATTCTGAGATCACCTCGTATGGTGGACGGGGTAAATTTCCAATAAACTGATAGTCAGGGCGTAAAACATTGTTATCAATATCAGATGTGATTTGTTGTCGTGTGAACTATGGGTGGTTGGCGTACGATGCTGGTAGGTCTTACACTTCTTTCCTCTCCTTCTGTCTCCTATCTTTCATCTTGCTTTTTCCTATTTTTTCACCCTGAGATGACCGTATATGATGGACGGGGTAAATTTCAATGACACACACACACACTTGTGTGAACTGCACTCCTTTACTGTGTTATGCGCTGGATGCATGTGAGAATTTATATAATATAGTAATTATTTGAAATTATGGGCAAGGTTTTGAAGAAGGTGGAGGTGGCAGTGATAGGAAGGGGGCATGTATCAAACAATACCAAGGCAATACCCACCCATGATGGTATGAACTTTCAAAATAGTTTTACGAGTTTTTAAATTTATTTGACATGCAGTTTGAGTATTGTATATGTATGGTGCGCCCCGGTGAATGTATAGATGTGTGTGTGTGTGTGTCAACCATCCCCCAGGCCCATAGCCCATAGTATAGATCAAAATAAAATTATTGTAGTATGCTATCCGTCTCCCTCTGTGGTGTGTAGCACCCTAATTAGGTCAAACCAACAAGAGGGTAGTGCGGGAGTTGTGATTGAGTGGGATGCATTGTTTTACTCTGTGCCTAGTAAAGTGTGCTAGTTGTTGATTTTTTAGTTTACTTGTGGCTTAATTAGTAGATTGGTGGATGAATGATTGGTATCCATGGATAGGGGAGATGAAGACTTCATTAGCATTAGTTTCGTTACGATCTTTCTTTTGTAGCCTTTTATATTATATTATTAGTTTCACTAGTTTGTTCCTGGTCCTATCCCCGGTAGCTCACCCTTAAATCTGTTTTGTGGAAGTTTAGGTAGGTTAGATATTGCTACTTTGTTAGAATGTAGCTCATGTTGTCCCCATGCACTGGTGTAAATTTCATAGTGTTTGACCATGTGGTTATTATTATAATATATTAATGTTGATTTTTGGTCTTGTCATGGCTGGTCTTTCAGTTGGGTAGTGTTGGCCGGCGCATGATGTAGAAGCTTTCTTGGACGTCCGCATGATGCCTATATAAGTAGGTTGCTAGGGCAACCGCTGCAAATGAGATTACGAGACAAGATTATTATAAAAAAGAATCCACGGGAACCCCTTAGACGGGTTGGGCCAGAGATGATATAGAGACACAGCAAACCCAATATTTCCTTGTCATATTATGAATTATTAATCTACAGTCTACACCTTTGTTGGAGATCGTAGTTGATATTTTACGCATTGATGCAATTATTAAAAACCACCAGCCACAGCCACCAGTTGTAGACTTTGATGTTTGTCCTGGGTTCTGAGAGCTAGTACAATGAGCGGTGTGTCTCATCTACTACATCGTTTTACCTTCATCGTCTCTTGTCATTAACATCCTTTTCATCTTCACCCATCACTTACCGTATCATATTTTTAATCAAAGGCCATGTGAAAAGCATAAAAGTAATTGTTTTTATTATTCTAATGGTGCGACCTCTTAATTTTCAGGCCCAGCTCTGATGTGAAAAGTCTCAACGCCAACAAGGCCTCGGTGTGGGTGAAGATATCGTCTAGCTGGGTCAGCATCGTTCTCTACGTCTGGACCCTTGTTGCCCCTGCCATTCTATCAAACCGCGAATTCAACTAAATCGGTGTCCGCCTTTGAACACCGTTGTTTCCTGAAATATGTAACACTGTAACAAAATGGAAGAATACAAAAACAAAGTGATGAATGGAGAGAAAGAGAAACAAGGCTGAAAATCTTCAGCTTGGAGCGGTGAATCAGAATGAAGACCAAGAAAAGTAATGTCAGTAATGATATCTGTTTTTTTGTTTTTGTTTTAATTTATTGCTGTTTCCTTTGCTGGTCCTTTTTACAGTTTTTGTATTGGTTTGGAAGGAAATTATGCGTTACCTTTGCCAAGAAGATCTCATATTCTTGTTACATGCACAGATGTTCACCTTGAACATTGAAACTTTGGAATGATTCATAGATTTTAGACGTTGAACAGTCATTGTCAACGACTGAAAATTAATTAATCAGATATTATCCTAATTAACCAACAATATAAAGGAGCTGTGATGGTGAACAATAGTGAAGAACTGTTATTCTCAAATTTAGTTTTCAAAGTATGTAGGGGAGAAAATGAATAATTAATCTTGTCATGGGTTTAGAAAGAACTTTTAGAAGATAGCCATTCATTTATTCTGCATGCCATAACCACATTCCAGGTTCTTATGTTTCATTTGTTTTAGGAAGACTAATAGTATAATATTCATTAGATCAAAAATCAAATGCATCATAGCGAAACAATTTATTTTAGCTAAAGTGGCTATGTGGTTGGTGGGCACTGCTGGTAGGTCCTACTTCTTTGTGGACGTGGTTAATTCCGATTGAACAAACAAACAAACAAAAAATGTAAATATTGGATGAGAATCAAGTGGTCATGTTTGGGGAGAAGGACCAGGGACACAAAAACTACTGAATCATGTCTGTAATCATAAGAGCACTTGAAAATTAAGTTATACTTTTTGATTTTGTATAATAACTCACTGTATACTTGTGAATATTCTTTTGTATATATAAATAGAAGTGATTATGTTTGCATTGTGTACGTTTTTGAATTTCTTCCTTCTCTAGCACGTTCCTTTTCTCACTGTCAATATTAGTCGTCGATGTGAATGTTTATTTTGAAAATTTCTAATATTCTTGTATGTTCATATTGTTAACTACTTTGTAAAAAATATTAAATCCATTTTGTTTTGTATGTATGACAACCTCATTCATAACAGGATCACCACGTATATTTTCACTCCTCTACTAAGCAAAAATTTTTTATTTGACAACTGAACCATTTGGTTGATATACAGTGAGATGTAGTGTGACATGCAATGAGAATGATCTAAGCAATTGCGATGATCATTGGTGCAATATGTTCAGCACTTATCAGGAAAGTGTTGAGTAATGATGATTGAACATTTTGTGAAAGGTCAATCAATAGTATAAAGAGAAATGAGGCATATAATGGATAGCTTGCGTGATAATTGCTAGCCTGTATGCCTTATTGTAGATGGGACTGAATTTGTAAACAAAAGAGGAAGTCAAAACAGCTGTCTTATAATATATGTCTGTCATAGCAGTTGGTTGAAACTAATAAAATTATCTATGGTTTGAGTCTTGTGCATAGATCTCCTAATGGTGGTAGCAGTAATTAAACTACCTAAAGTATACCAAAAGTCTCGTCTTTGTAATTCTTTTTTTATGAAATAACTTGACAAGAGTACATTGTAGGGCCTACATGCCGGAGACAAACTTTTGGTCTTCTTGATCCTGTTATGAGTTGATTCATATGTGATTCGGCTGTTTATTGTATTGTTTGATTCATGGCATTAGTAAAAACTGCTTCTGTGTATCAATCAACAATTATTATTGGTATCCTATTCAAATCTAAAATGATGCTTTCATTTTTATTTTTTTAACTACTGTTGACTTTCTTGCTACCTATGAAATTTGTATGTTGGCAGTTGACTGGAAGTCCTCCAGAACTAATTGAAAACAGAATTAAACTGATCCAACAGCCCTAATTGAGCATAGAAGAATAGGCATGTTTTCAAATCGTTATTCTACAGTGAAATATCTGTATTGTAAACATCCATGTACTTTTCTTTGCATGCTGTGTAAGAAATAGGTTTTGGTAACAATTAAATCATAGCTTTATGTGGATATTATATCTTATAATATTCTTTCCTTTTGCACTGTTTTGCGGTATCTTCCTCTGGAATGCATTTATTGATCTTCACAGAAATTTGCCACATATCCTGTCTTAAATTTAAAATAGTTAATGCTTAGTGTAATGGCCTCTTTTGAAATGAATAAATTGATTTTCACATGTGACTTGTTTGTTGTTACGGCTGTTTTTTTGTATTAGTGTACATGTATTATTTTGAATGAGAGGATACTTGAACTGAAGATGAAAATAGTTGTATTGGAAGTGTTATTAGTAATTTATTATTATTAGTGGCAAGTACTACTAGTAGAGAGTGTGATTTTGCTCAATCAAATACGTAAGTGTAAGATGGCAGTTGAGATGCTAATCTGCACTGAATGAATGTACTATGTGGACACCTGACAAAGCAGGAGTGACGTCTGTGGCCAAGTGGTTAGGCTGCCGGACCACAGGGTCCTGGCAAAGCTAGGCCCGACGTTGCGTTCCTTGGGTAAGACACTTTACATGCGTTTTCCCCACTCGACCCAGGTGGAAATGAGTACAGTACAAGCAATAGCTTGGTAGTATTATGGTAGTAAAAAATATGCGTCAGACTAGTGTCCTGTCCAAGAAGTGATTATTATCACGTTTCGCTCCACGATACAGCAACCGGGTTACGCTCCAGCTATATAGGCTGTAATGGTCTTGAAGGAACTTACTACTACATTTATTACTAGCTTGGCAATAGAATTCTACGACAGATGAACATCCTGTTCAGGAAACGATTGTATGTGTAATCCCCTGTTCCACTTCATGCTATAGAAACCAGGATAAACTCCGGCTCTATGGACCATAGTGGCCTTGAATTTTTATTATCTTTACATACTTTTCTTACTGACATTGACAAAAGACACATGTCGTGGAAATGAACATTATTTTAATTTTAAAGATGAGATATAAAATACAATCAATTCAATCATTAAACAAATGCGAGTAGTGTCCTGAATACTACATGGTATTAATTGAGCAATGCCTACTACTTTTTACATGGAACTTTTGGGAACAGCAACGTGTTGCTTCTCCATCACTGCTAGACATAAACTAAACAGTAAAATGCTTCATGTCTTTTAACCTTTCCCTGATCCATGGATTATTTTTTGTGAGTAGTCAGGTGGATTGTTCAGTATGGTAGTGGTAAAACTAAGACACTCGCACAGGGTAAGACTCAAATAAGTTGTGTGTTGTTGCATTTTTTGTTTATGTGTTGGTTTATTGATCCTGATTCTGAATTGGCAGTGTCTATTTAGTCTACATACATTTTGTTTGTTTGTTTAATCCAAAATTTTTAATTTTAAAAAAAAATGTATATTGTTTCACCGCATTACCTATTTACTCACATTTACATCTTTATACACATGTGTTTCTCCTAAAATCTAGATTCTATAGATTTAATGATTAACTTAAGTTAAATTTGTTTTAAATTAAAATGCATCGATGTATTCTTCCATTTTTCAAATGGAAATTGTTATAACACAATTATATAATTTTTTTTAAAGGATCAATAAAGATGATTGAATTGAGTTGAATACGGCCCAAACATTCCGGATCTGAGGTTTTGCGTTATTTAGGTCGGATATTTACATCATAAACAGTGGTCTCCGCCAAAATGCATGATTCGTCATCATAATGCACAATTTTTTTCATGTCACTATGCCATCGAATTTTACAATGCTAATTACCCCCTCAAAATGCAACAATGGCTGGCTTAACTTTGCCAAAATGCAACATGTTTTTGCAAGTACGTCTTCAATTGGTTGCATTAAAAAAGTCATGTGAAAAATAAAATTGACGTCTTTTTTGTCTCGTCCCAGTAACAAATCTGCCACGGTCGTGCGTGTGTATGGCATCTAGATCTGTTAACTACATGCACATGTTGTGTGACTTGTCAACAGCCAGGCTAGGCTGTGTAGTGTGAGCAAAGATACTAGAAAAATTGTTCTACTTTAGTATTGTTGGTGTGAGTGGAAGATTGGCTAGTGGGGAAAAGCGCTGGACCAATTAAAAAGATTTCACTGACTGACACGACCTAGTTAAAGGCCAAGGGGTTAGGCCTAAACTACCTCACTATATATAGAGGCTCAAGATAATTATTAATTTTATTTCTGTTGGTTACTTTATTCTATTTCTATACCGTGCTAGCGTTCACACTGTAGTGTAACCTCGCTGTACCATCGCTTCATTCTGATTTATCGAAATGGCATCTACCTCTACATCAAAACCCACAAAGTGCAAATGCCTTTCAATCATTTGAAATTAAACAAAAAATAATCAATGCTGTCGAAATGGAAAGTTTCTTGTTGACTTTGCATTCAACGAAAGGTCTCAACACTCTCATACGAGGACCTAGCGTCGGGGCCCGTTGAATCAGACTCACACTGTATCACCCGTAACTGATAAATGTAGTGGTTTCTGAATTGACCACAGTCAAACTCCAAAAGACCCAGCTTTATGACAAAGTAAATAGTAAAAAGAAATCATTAATCAAACACTATGTTCGGGCATGCTTGTCAATAATATATACCATACATTACATTTTGTCCAGTTGAGTTAAAAATAGGAAGATTGATTGATTTAGTCTGCATCTCTGCACACGTGCTGGCTCACTGACTGGACTTCATTTATCCCCCAGCAGGCCATGCCATTAAAAACCCTTCTCAACTCCCTGGGGAGCATACAGTACAAAAGCCTGACTGTTAGGCGATTTGTACTAACACTGACAGATCTTTCTCTACCTATAGCTGGGTGTTCATTCACACCTGAGGAAAGAAGAGTGAAGTAACTTACCAAAAGTGTTTATTGCTAGTATTAAACTGGCCAATGGTTGGGCAAACCGTTGTGTTGTAACCCTGCACAACATCACATGATGAACAACCATCAACCGACAATCGCGAGCTGAGTTTGCTTTTAAGTTTTACATTACAATTAGTAACACAGCCTTGACAACAACACATGGTTTATATAATTTATAATACATGTGACAACAAAATGAATTCATAATGCTGCTACATTTTTCACGATGTGTATCTTTGTATTTTAATCTAATAATACTATAACATAAACAAGATTGTGGCAATCTCAGGTTGAATGATGAGGAAAAGTTTGTTTTATTTAGGAGTGAAATTTACTCGTCCACCATATGCAGTGATTTCAGGGTGAATTAAGAGAAAACAGCACGATAAAATAAAATGAAAGAGGGAAAGGTAAGAAGTAGGACCTACCACTACCAGTAACATGTACCAACCAATCCCATGAGGAAAGAGTAAGATGAAAGAAAGACCTGAAGGAGCAAAGGGAAGGAAGCATGGCTTACCACCAGCAGCAACAACCAACCACCCATAAGATGACGGAAAGAAACTCCATTTGCCGCCTGACTAAATAGTGCAGTGATAAGCAAACATGTGGGAAGATAAACATAACAAACAGATCCATAATGTACAAGTACAATAATGTACTCTTTTCAAATTCAAAGCCAATTTGTCAATTAAGTTTTTTTTTATTTTTGACAATGACAACATCATTGCAATTGCTTCATCATAATATAAATTTTGTTACAGATCTTATGCCAATCATCTACATTCTAAGCTAAAAGTGAAAGAAAATGTAGCTTTATTCCAAATTTTGGAGATCATAAGAAGATGAAATTTGAAAGTAACAACAGGCTATGTTTTATTTTTCAAACAAGTCAATGAATAATTTTCATGTATTGATTAACAATAGCGAGAAAAAGAAGCACCCAAGACCAGAAGAAATTGTTTTGACATGTCCAAAGAGTGATGAAAAAAAAAATCCATTATGAGCCCTGTACTGTAGTGTAAGTAAGATTCTGACAAGTATTTGTCAACTAAAACATAATACATAAATAAAAGGAATCAAAACAAAGTCTAAACCTGGCTTTAAAATGATTTTTTTTTTCAAAATCTGTTTCCAAAACATACATCATGTTCCTTTCACAAGAATTCAATCCTGACATACAACATACCATTCTCCACATATAATTATAAACATAAATGATAGAAATGTGTTCATACTCAACCATTTTCGCAATTATATACATCAAACTGCCCTTGCTTACCCATGTCACAATCTTCACAAAACAAACATGCATACATTTCAAGACACTCAATATTTGGCACTCACAACCACAAGATAAGGTGGACAGAAATTTTCACCAAATTAATTTCCCATCAACCAAAAGGAAAGCTGCTATTCAATGCATTGTTAAATATTTTCAAATACAGCGACTACGTGTACTTTACCTAAAAAGAACATTTCAAGTTTTCTATATATAATGAAAAATATAGAGTTCCTCTGTTGTTATTCAGATTTGACGAAAAGACATGTCCCAAATTTATTTGAAATGACTACCACGACATAGCTATGAATATATAATTATGCCAGTTATGGTCTTTCTGCCCAACAAATCTTATGTTTCCATGTAAACCATTATCTCTTGCATGAGATGAATGTTTCAGTTATTGAAAATATTTCAGTTATTGAAATGAGTGATGTAACAATTGATTAAAATCAAAACATTTGAATGAAATGATATGAAATGACTCTTCAGGATGTGAATAGGCTGCCAATGATCATTTGTTTTCAGGGGTTGCAAGTCCATATTTGCTCTTCATTTGGTCTAGTTCCTGCTTCTTCTTTTCTGTATCTGTCTTTTTAAATGCCTGAACATAGGAAAGGAAGAAATACAACACAAATATAATATGGTGGTAAAAACAATATGGTACAAAGATTTGCATGAAAATCAGAAAGCTTCACTAGTTGTTTTTCATCATCATAGCATTATTAGCATAGCTCAAACTAAACAAAACTAGGAAGCACATAAAAGGACCAGAAGGCTATACATTAATACAACTAGCCTTAGAAAAAAAAGAAAGAACAAAAGTCAATAGTAGGCCTCCTTCAGTCGATTGCCGCCCATGGATATCGCGCACTAGGAGCTCATGGCGTTGCTGCGGGAGCAGGATCATTGGCGGGTATGTGGCCGATGCGGGAATGTAAGTCCCTGTCACATAAGGTGCAGATAGGGTTGGTGGTGGGGAGATCACAGAGAGCCTTTGTTTTCCAGCTGGATCTCCTCTCTACTGCCACATCCAGGAACTTCACTTTTTCTTCTTCAGCTGCCTCTGGACAGTCGTCAGTAATACATAAAATCACCGCCATGGTGGACAAGCTTACTTCAAAGAAACAAACAAACAAAGTCTCTTGAGGTAAGTGTCCTCCCACATTTCTGAGGCGATATCTCGAGCTTCTTGCAGACCTTTATGTACGGTAGCTGGGGGCATCTTGAGATCTTTTGTTGGAGGCTAGAGAATTTCCTTCGGAAACTGACAGTCATCTGTGTAGCAAATATCACCAAGCCAGTGTAGTATGCATTGTCAGTGTACCGCTACATGATGGGGAAGCACACACAAGAGGATACGGTACTGAATGTGACAAAGACATCACATGTGAATATTATTTAGCTTCTGCACTTGTTTGGCATAGCTTATCCAGGTTTCACTTCCATATAGGAAGGATGCTGATGATGCAGGTGTTGAATATTGCCATATCGGTCAGCTTGGGAATGGGGTTCTCCCAGACACGAGTGGTCTGCATTCCAAGATTGTTGCAGCTTTGCAATTTTGTCCCCCCCTGCAAAATGGCTTGTCGCTGATGGACGAAGCATGTAGGTGAATTGTTGAAGCCCCCCAGCTTGTAGTTGTCCATAAATATCAATCTTGATAAATGGCGATAATGATACAATAAAATGTAATTCATATTATATTATGTAATTTCTTGTGATGGATCTCCTCTTGCAGCAACTTGTTGGAATATGTGACAAACGGTGAATGCAAACAATGACATTGAGGAGCCACAGTGGAGTGAAGTCAAAGGCGAAATATGACAATAAGTGACAATTCTTTGTTGTCTGCTTGTACGTGTTTGTTCCTTTATTAAGTTGTCACTTATCAATCTAAACAATGATAAATGAGGTTTCAAAAACCAAAATAAGGAACACCCCCTTAACCTCGATATTTCATAATATCTCCCCTTCCATGAAAAATGTCTTTCCTACAAATACAGAATCATGAGGATTATATTATTCCTCAGCATATTTTTGAGAGAAATTTCTTTTTTGAAGGTGGGGGAAAATTCTTTTAAATATTTGATCTAGTCTAGATAGATAATATTAATAATAATATCAATAAATATTAATAATGCAGCAACTTGTTGGAATATGTGACAAACGGCACTAGAAAAAGAAAGTAACAATAAAAAAAGAAGGATAATTTAATATCTTAAAAATGCAAAACTAATCTGATCTATCTAGATTCTAAATCTAGAAGGAGCTAACAGTGGAGTGAAGTCAAAGGCACAAAGTCATTAAATAGAATGACAATAAGTGACAATTCTTTGTTGTCTGACGAATTGGGTTATACATCCGGGTTCAAACGCTTGGACGTGTTTGTTCTGTCTTTACGGTTTATGGTGGAGTTGTCACTTATTGTCATATTTCGCCTTAAACAATGACATAAATGTACCTGCCTTGTTTGAGAAATTATCCAGCAAGCTCTACCAAGACAAAACCACACAGTGTTGGTATAGAGCAATAACGTTGTAGGTGTATTTCCAAAATTGAAATTTTGAGAAAAATAGCCTCAACGTTTCTAAAGCTTTTAATTTTCATGGATTTACAACTGGTTGAACTACTGAAAATAGTTATCTTTTACTATTTGTGGGATATGCAACAATTTGATACAAAGATTTGATGCTGCTTTCATCCTTACACTGATTATCCAATTTGGATATACACTAATTTTAATTCTAAGGGGTTTGTGTTACATTCAATCAGTGGTATTATAACAAAATCATCGTGAAGAAATAGATGTAATACTCAGTCAATAATTGATCATACAAAATCATGAACTGTGTGAACATCAACGGCGAAGTCCAATATTTTCCTGCGACCCAAAACTTACTCTAGTGGACTGGTAGTAGAGGACGACCAGGTAGCGATTACAGACGTTAAAGCCTGACAAGTTATCACACGCAGTTTTGGCTTCAAAGATGTCCTCGTAGACCACAAAAGCTGTTCCTTTGGTTTCAGGAGTGTTGCCTCTGAATGGGGAAAGGAAATGGAAAATGTATTAGTACCAAACATAGAAAAAACTTTTTAATTTAATCATCGTTAAAAAGACTGGGTAGGATTCCCATTAAAATTCATGTGAGTTGGTGGTATTCTGGTTATCGGAAAAAAAAAACAATAAAAGAGGTTTAGTACATGTAAGTCCTATAATAAGAGTTGAGCGTAGGGTAATCAGGAGTAGAGTTTGAGCCCTGATTTTTCTAGCCATACGGCATAACGTGGTAGTTTGCGATTGCTTTTCATGCCTTAAAGAAAAGAGGTCTGAAATGGGTGAAGAATTCACCCCCCCCACACCAATTTTATAAGACACATGCTCCTTAAAATGGTTGCCATTATTAAGGGGGGGGGGGGGGGGGGGGTGTCACATGGACTAACGAGTTTTGGACCAAAAGGTTGATTTTCTGTTCTTTGTATATTCGAATAGAACGATCATTTATCTATAAGTTCAAGGCAGAAAAATGTCCATATGACATATTTTATTTTTTTTACAAAATATTTTGTAGGCAAGGGAAGGTAAAAACAGTCAAAATTTTGATGTAATTTACCCTAACACTGACTGAGAAAATGGCAGTAAAAACCTATATATTGACGGTTAATCGCCAAATGTGGCAGCAAACGATATTTGATCTCGTTTGCCGACGACTATCTGCGTGACTCCCGTCGCTGTGTGATATAAGAGGCGTTGTGCGTCAGTGTGTATGTAAACATGCGCACAAGCATAGGATATAGAGGAAAAAAACAAAAAACTGGTCATTTCGACATCTGTTTTCACAACAGTGTACATCTAAAACTAGATTTATAATCGTATTTACATAAGTAACAGTGCTAGAGACTGTCGAAAGAGTAAGGGGGCTGCTACAACAAGGGAAACCCGTCTGAAGCGTTTGTTATGTGTTATTTTCTGTTGATTTTTTAAATTGCATTTTTCTCGAAAAGTAGTTTTTTCACACTAAAATTCTATCTCCTCCGCCATTTGCCGAACGATTTGTATTACATTTGGCAAATAGGTTCCTCTTGTCAATGTTAATAGAATGACGTTGTTTTTTTTATATATACAGTAGTATCTGGTTAAACACAGTGCTCGGTTGGCCCGGGTAGCGTGCGTTTAAGAGTTGCGTGCCTTTATTAAAAAGTAGCAAAAAATTACCAGTTACTTCCCTTTACTCGGAAAAGACTGAGTTGTTTCCTCGACCACACAGATTACCTGCGTGGACGGTATTATGATGCCGTTATTGAGTTTGAATTAGAAATTAGATCTAGATGGGTTTTTTTTATAAATTTATTTTATTTTATTCAACAGAGAAATCCCAATAGAACTATAAACAAAAACACAGAGTACAGTACCATAGATAAATCTAGTATATGTAGCAGCACAACGAAACACACAGTGCAAATATTGCCGACATTAACTGCATTATGACATGCAATATATTTCACATGGTAAATGGATGGGATAATAAGTGGTTAGGTTTTTGCAGTCAGGCAAAATTCTGGCTGCCACTTGACTCTAATTCATTGATAACCATTAACTTGGCTTCTAATGTCAATGTTTTATGAGTAGTAGACATCTTTACAAGTTTAGATCTTGTGAATATATTGTGGAACAAGCACGATAGCTTTCAATTTCAAAGGCTGTTCAGTGTAGCGACATGTATTCTATGGTGGAATCTTGGAGACTAATCACAGTTCACATTGTGTGTGTGTGTGTGGCATGCATTGGCGCCTAGCCTATCATGACTCATCCAATGAAACACGAGGACGTAAGAATCTACGCATAACAACGCTACAGTGCTCTCAAACCCACCCCTGCCCCGTAGGCTAGGTCTGTGTCCACCAGTCGTAAGTGAGAGCTGATCAGTGTGCGTGTATATCACATAGGCCTAGAGGCCAAGGCATAGGCCTATCGTTTACACAAAGAACGGCGAGAGTTCTTGCTGAGTGATGTAAGTGACATCCACTTGCAAGTAATTAGTGGCTATCTGATCTATTTAAAAAGGTAATTTCTACTGATTTCAAAGCGTGCGTTTAGATGATGTAGCGTGCGTTAACAGTATACTGATTATATAGAAAATAATCTGTCATAGTGCTCAGCCGTTCGTTTACCCGAAGCGTGCTTTTAACCGAATACTACTGTATTGTAAACTTTTAAAGATTTTTTTGGTAATAAAAACTCCATTTTTGTACATTCACGATATAAAGTATTTTCAAAAATTCATAACAAAAAAACTATCCAAAATATCGAAAAACCCGACGTCACTCTTTAGATATTGAATGGAAAAGACAGGTTTTGAGTGATTTTATTCATAACTAGGGAGGAGATAGATTTTGCAAATTGGGTCAAAATCCAAGATGGCGGCCATTTATATGGCAACCAAGAACGCAACAAACTTTTCGATGATATAGGATGACTGTATTTTGACAGTTACTCATGTACATACTAAAAGCAAAAACCTAAACTCAAAAGCAAAAAAACCCACTTCAGGTCAAAAATAAAATGTTCTTACTTTTAAAATTTAAGTCTTACAATGAAGTTACAATCATGCAAATGCAACCATAAAATTGAAATTCTTCTACAAACAGAAAAAACAACCCAACTTACACTCTAATTTGTCTAATGGCTCCATATTTTCCAAATATGTCGTACATTTCTTCAGCTGTGATCTTGTAGGGCAAATTTTTCACATACAGAATTCTATTTACCTCTGGTGGGAGACGCACCTAGAGAAAGATAAAAAAAGAATGAATAGTTAGAGCTCTATACTGATTTAATTGTGGCTTCGCTGTTAAAACTGCAGCATTCATATGAACATAAACTTCATCTTTGAAAACCCAATGAGATTGAAAATTATATAAAACATGATAATTTTATTTATTGAAGTAATAATATTATTAACGTGTTGTTGGCTGCTGACACTTAACTAAGAAGCATTCATGACAAATTACAATGTGTTACTTCAGTTGACGGTCGAGTAGGACTGGGCATTGATCGCTTTCCGGTTGATCATGAGCAGCGACCGATCAAGCAACCTTGACCACTGATCGTAACTTTGATCACGGTCAAAGCTATATGCATGATTAAGTCGGCGATCACAGTTATGATTATGGACATGGTCACAACTACGCATATGGTCCCAAATGAACACGGTGAGGGAAGAGAGAGAGGGAGAGAGAGGTGGTGACTGGGACTGGACTGGGACCGACAGCGGAGAAACACTGTGACAAGCGTCAATTAGATGGGCGGGTGGCGTAAACGTCCAGGCACTGACTTTGAGGTCATGACCAGGTTCCAGTCCCCATTAAATGGTCCTTATTGCTCAATATTACATAGAGCTATATTTAAAAATTGTTGAAACCTTGGCATAGCCGCAATGTCTTCCTGTCGTCACACAATCTAAAACTTGGCTGATCACAGCCAGGCGGAATCGAGCAGGCATTTATCTGATAGTGGTATCGGTGGGAGCTCTTTTTACTTTCAGTTTGGGTTTAGAATGAATGTAATGTAGTCGAAGATTGGTGTGTTAAAGGTATCGACAGATTCATTTGATCGATGCTACGAGCCATCTAGCAGACTTTCTAAATGAAAGTATCATTAGTTTCAATTTTAAACCAGGATTATAAGGAATTAATGTAGTCGGAGACTAATGTGTTGAAGGTATTGACATATGAATTTGCTTCATGCTATGATCAGTGATCAACGCCACGAGTCTATGATCACTGTTTGAGCATCAGGAAGCCATGATCATGAACAATCAAGTAATTCAGGCATAGTGGTAAACCTTCCTTAGTGTCTGTCAATCGGCAGCTGGTGCGCCCGTGAGACGGTTTTATAACATCTTCTAGTGTCTGGACCAATGAAATGACATTATTTGATCAGGTTGAATTTAGTGTGGATTGTTGTTTCCATGACATTCACCTCATGATCAGACTGGGTTCTAAGGTGAACTGGGCTCAGTTAAGGGAGCAGACATAAGGAAAATCTGACGTGGACATTAATAGTGACTGGTGTTACGGAGGCGGGTTCTTAGGCTGACACTAATTTAGTGACTATGAAGTAGGCTTGATTATACAACTTTTATTTATTCTAACACCTATTGCAAAATTGAAATCTTAGTAGACCAAGTCCATTGTTATAAATGTGAGCCACTGGTCCGTGGGAAGGAGTACCACAGTCGGTTCATAATAAAGAGGGTTTAATTTCATGGGGTGAAATGAGAAGATAGGGCTTAGTTTTTGTTGGGGATAAAGAAAGAAAATTTGACACCCTCATAAGGTGACAGTTGAAACTGAGACATCAGACAATAAGAGACTAACACATTGAGGGTGAGACATGAAGACTGAGACACAGTGAGACATGACCTAGCATTACATGGGATTACCATTTTGCCAAACAGATCGGAGTGAGGAACCTCAAGTATGATAGCTCTTGAGAAAGCGTCCTTTCCTTGAAACTGTATATATATAGATGGAATACTTTGGTCCAGTAATATGTTACAAAGTGTTGAAACCAATGAATAATGAAAGACCCAACTTTAATCATCCTAATCGGACTTAGGGACAGTGACATTATTTGAAGATTTCTTCCTTTCAGTTGACTAGATCTGACTACATGTATAAATACTAGATCTAAATGTAGGTAGAGTCCCAAGTATGAATACAAATTTGAACTGAGTTAAGGTCTGCTTAACCAATAAAAAACAACCCTGAAACACCTCTCGACTAAGCAAGTGTAAAACCCTCTGGCAGATCCGAACAACTATGTTGCTTGGCAGAGTACCATAGGATTCAAGCAGTGCAAAAATCCCAAGTACTGACTGTAAACGGCGACAAAGAAAGAAAATGGCCGCTGTTGGGAGTTACGCTCTTCAGGCTATTTCTAGATGGATTATTGTGTCCAAAAAGGTTTTCTTTCCAAAGATGGTTTGATATGTTAAATCTAGATCTAGATCTACTTCTCATTGAATTTTACTCTCAATATAAATAGATCTTGCTCTACCCCAGTATGGCCCTTCTCCCATTTTGACAGTGTGCCTGACTGGGTTGATAATAAGAATGTGTGTTTGCACAATGAGGTATTGGTCTTGCTGTGTCCCACTCAAATTGAAAAGAATGGAATCATCCTAGTTTGGCGTGGCCTGAATGAGACCAGATGATTGCCATGTGACCAAATTAAAATATGATTTTTTTTTGGATAGATTTTTTATTTGACAATGACCTGATCAGATGTAACAGCGCTCCGTGAACTCGTAAAACTCTGCGGGAAACCTCATGCGAATTGGATCTCCGCTAGCCAACTGCATGTGGCCACCATCGGGTTGGCTATGCGAGCCGCCTTTCTAGTTCTAGTCTAGTGTTAAAGGAAGGAGTAGATCTCGATCTATATTTTGGACGTACTGAAAAACAGGAATTCCCGAACAGGAAAAATTTAGATAAAAAAGCTATAGAGAAGCTAAACGCTAGATTTCTAGATCTAGATACTTGTGTCAAGTAGATACGGGGCTTAGGCTAGTCTACCGCAGTGTGTCATGTCAGTGAAAGGGAGAGGGGGGGGGTAGTGTCTTGTTTTCGTCTTTCAACATGATTGCAATCCTTCGATGTAAAATGATTTAAAAGACACCTTCTTTCAGAAATTTGAGACAAGACGATCGAAAAATATCTAATCTGGAGGTCTTTAGTCTTGATACACAATATTGACAACAAAGTAAGCGATCAACTTACGTTTCCTCTCCTGTTCATCGCCATCTTGAAATTTTGACTGGCAATAAAAAAGAAGGAATCGAACCAAGTTTGACAAGTTTGGTTCTACTCGATTACATAATATCAACTTCATTATTCGACGTCACAAATTCTTCTTTTCCTTCCTATAGAAGCCACAATTTCATTTTTGAAGACATGTATGGCTTGTTGTGTTATGGTTAGATCTATGTATTTTTAACGTTGTCCAAAATGTTTTTGAAGGGATTAAGGTTTTGGCACTCTTTGGCTGCTTCTGGCAAACTGTTCCACAGTCTAATTGTTGACGGGAAACACGAGTATAAATGTCACGAAACCGAAGCTCGCCTGCACGAAACCGAATTTCAAATATCAAGTTTGCTCTCGCTTTGCGGCTGCACAGATAACTAGTGAAGCGATGTCAAAATAATAGTTATGTACGAAAACCTGAAAACTTAAACATTAGTACTAATTACAGCTTTCAATAGAGACAAAGCGCACAATGACATAGGTCATTTGGCGCTCTTCTCATGCACATGTCTATTATAGTATGTGTTTGGTAATGTGAGAAGCGTATTTGTTTGTTGTCTGAAACGGCACATGTTTGCTTCTTCTCTTTAAGAAAACTTTCCACTTTTTGTACATTAAACTTACGTGTATTAAAGTCATGTGTTTGTTTTGTTTCTCTTCGTGAAGTTTTCCACTTTTATATGTTAACAATATTTTAGTTTAGCCACACTTTTGGTTGTGATGTACATGTGCGTACCGTGTGCATGTGCGATGTACATGTGCATCTATACTTATATTGTTCAATCACATGTTTCTTTTGTCTCATTTAGATCTAGTTAAGTTCAGATTTCCACTTTTTGCGCATTATAATTACTGCATGACTGTATTACATTTATCATGTATGATGATTGTACTTAGACGAGTGCCAGCCCACTGAAATATGTTGTATGTATAGATCATGTTGTGAACTGTCGGTATGGCTTTTAATGGTGGGGAGGGTATGTCGGAAAGCAGTGTATGGTGGCTATGAGTATGAGCTGACACTGACACATTATATCGTTCCAGGTTCTAAGTGTGAGGAGCACAGGTGGAAATAACTGAAACAGATGATTCATTCAAACAGGCTGTGACTATTTATGGCGGGGGGGGGGACCACAGACCAAAAGACCAACCCCCACCCCCTAAAAAAAACCCAAAACAAAACAAAAACACCCAACACTCAAACAAACCAAACAACAACTAAAAATTGAAAACAAGAAAAAAAAAAGCACTAAAAGTATATGCAGTTAGCTGAAGATTCAGTTTTATACGCAAGAAGTACATACACTTGTGTCCATAGATTTAAACCTACATTATGTATAGGCAAGCCATAAAGAAATGAGCCAAAATTCATTAAAAAATTTTTTTTTTAATAACCTGCAAGGTGTTTTCAGGCGTTTGCGTGCTTGTCAGAAACTTTTGTTTGTTTCTTTGTTTGTTGTCAAACTCAATCCAAATTGTTGATTTAGCAAGACTGAGTATCGAATCTGGCACAGAGAAATGTTGATGCAAATTAAAAACAATCATTTAAAAAACAAATCTCAATACAAAACAATCCGACAAAGTGATAGTCACCTAAGGTAAAGGAGTTCTAAAGAAGATCGGTAGGTCTCGTTGGCAAATTACGTCGTGTGTTCTCTGTTCATGGCGAGGCAATGAATGCAGGTTAAGTTCTGTCTGGTGTTCAAGGTCTCTCCCCCCCCCCTCCCCTCTCCCTGGTCATTCCTTTCTCTTCGTCTCGTCCTTGTCCATATGGGGCTTCAACATAGTATTGCGTATCTGATTTATTTCAATTTGATGTCCTTATTTGCTCACCAAATCTAAGCAATTAACCAATTTTTTCTTTATAATTTAAATAACTGACCAACTCAATTCTTGAGTGTTATTGTCAGTGTGCATGTTTTTGAATGTAATCCCAAACTGTTTAATCTAATCTGGATTTTAAAATGATGTCTTCAATGCCGTTTTTAAAGTCGTCAGCGCTACTACCGGTACTGCTACTGCCCGCCGCTACTACTACTGCTACTACTCCAACTAAATCCAGGCCACAAAAAGAGAGAAAAAACCCAAAATCATCAAGTGGCAACAAAGATACTTTCCTTTATTTTTAAGTAAATCAATGTCATCCTCCTCATCTTGATGAGCAATTGCATCACAATATTAATATTATGCTGGAGCAGCGCAACTGTTGGAAAAATGTTTTGTCACGTTGTGTTGCGACATTTACTTTTTTAATCTATGTAAAAGAGGTTTGGCTTTTTGAGGTATTACGGTACATGTAATGAAATTTATTTGCTGCAAGGACAACCGTAATTAATTGGGCATAATTTTGTCGCAGCACATAAAAACCAGCAAACTATCATTCTTGGCTGTCCATTTGATGGAACACCAACCTGTCGAGTATTTTCTGAAATTTATCAATATTTCCAGTCACACAGGGCAGTGTTTTTATGACACTCTGCTTTAATACTTGTTAGATCAAAACATCAACTTGGAAAATTGCCGTGGTCAGACAATTATGATAATGCCAGCAGTGTGTCTGGCATGAACTTAGAAGCACTCTTGAAAAACAAGAATAATTTAGTGGACTACAATGTTCCTTGTACTGCCCACTCTTTGAATCTAGTTGGTCAGTCAGCTATGGATTGTTGTGATGAAAAAATTCCATCGTTTTGAATGATAACAGCCCCTGATTATGATTACATTCTTTAAATTTCTTTGTAGTAAAACTGTAGCATCAACACATTTTTTGGGCGTCCCATTGACCCAATTTAAGAGCAACCTGAATGCCCTATTCCAAAACACCCACCGGATGCTCGATGGTATGTGCAAACTGATGCTGATGCCACAGAAGCAGTTTTCAGGGGTAAGACCAATTTTAAAGCGTTCTCCGGGAATCTCTAGGGATACTACTTAGAATGGCAGCTCACGACATGAAGCAGGTGGATTGGCTAAAAACTTAGATACCATAAAAATGTCCCTAATGTGTGAATATTGGAATTACACTTTGCTGCGCTTCAACCGCAGTTTGCTGCAAAGTCTCATCATCAAATTAACAACAGCTATTGCTCTCCTGAAGAGCTTGGATTAACTCTTCCATGAATGCAGAGAGAAGTTTGACTTTTTTGAGCACCAGGCACTTGATCATTATAGTAACAGCATAATATTATACAAATCTGAAAGTCAGCGAGTACCAAACGTGTCAGCGATGGAAATGCCACACATCTATTTATCTCTAATTAATTGATACTAACTGCTCATTAGACCTTCATGGCCCGTAAATGGTGGACTTGAGTTCCCGTTTGCATCTGGGTTGATAAAGTTGACAGAGAAAATGTGTGTTAAGTGTATTTCCCAATAAATTCACCATCATCCAAACACAGCATTGCCAGGATTATAATCCAGGACCAAATCTGGCAGTCCCCACCACTGTGATACCAATGCCACAATGGTAAACAAACAATTGATTATTTAATAAGCGCATGTGATCAATGACTATGTCTGAAGGATTGACAGCATAATTATGAAAACAAATCTCATTACATAGTAATTTATGCTTTAATTTAAATATAAACATAAGCTGGAGAGACTTGTCCCATTCTTGGATTATGTATGGATTAAAAAGGTAGCATTGATGGGATTTAAATTAACTTAATTTTTTTAACAATGAATTTTAGGCCTAGGCCAATGGGAGTAGTTACCAGAGTTAGATATACAGTAACCTATACAAGATCAGCAAGTATGGGAAATAGCAAGAAAAAAGTATATTTGTTTTTGTCCTAATTACACATACCATAATTATGGAAAGTTCCAAATCCATATTATTACTATTAATTACTATCTTCATTGTTCAAGTGACTGGGTATTATTGCAGTTGCATAGAGCTTTTTAAGCACTTTGCGGGGATGCTGTGAAGTTTTTGCAATATTTTCTCTATAGCAATAAATGTGCCCTTACCTAATGATATCATCTAGAAATTTCAACTGCTTTCCATTTCGGCACCTTTGCTTTGACTTGATACACCACTTTAATATAAGAAAAGCCCAAACATAAATTATTTTTTTTTTTTAGCAAATATTATTGTAAGACCAAGCACATTGAAAAAACAAGCCCAAATTCTAGGATTTGGTCGAAGAAAAGTCAATCTGACAACCTTGCCTTCGATCAACACAAAGTGTAGACTTAGATCTAATACCGCACTGAATGGTGAGGAGAGTGGTGAGGCCTTGAAATTCAAATATAATGAAATTAAAACCTTGTATTATTAAAACTTCTCATTATCCACAGAAAATGGTCTGACTACAAAAATAATGTTCTGACTTTATTAGACGATTTTTAAACACAGTACTTTTCAAGAACTCTGGCAACAAAAATATGGTTTACTTATTCATAGATATAAATTTTGTATACAATGACAGAAATTATGAAAGACTAAGACAAACACACTCCACATGACATTGAAAAATAATTTATTAAATAAATAAAACTCTGAAAATATAATTTTCATCAAAGCGTTTCTTGAAATATGAAATTAAAATGAAACAAGCTGCCAAATGGAACAAAAGGTACCATCAACATGTTTTAAAACAATCATCTTGGTTTTCATGAAAAAGTTTCCTTATTCTTTAATGCAATTGCAATCTTTACTTGCATGTTTCATAAAAAAAAATCACAGAGACCACGATCCATATAAAGTGTACAACAATGTGTACTTCAAGGAATATCAGGCAATTAGAGATCACAAAAATCTATATCCTTTCATTGACCCTCCCACTGAAGGCCTGTGGATAGTTGTCTTACTTCGCATTAAGATCACTCATATAGTGGATTGGGGAAATTTCAATGAAACTATTGAAACGAACAAATAAAATTTCCTGAAGGCAGTTACAGCCAATATTACTGATATTTCACAGGAGTTATTACTTTCATTTATGTGTTGGACATTCAACCCGTGGTGATTTTCAATTTACTTTTACGGCAACTGTGTCAGTGTGACTGAACCAATTTGTATAATTTTCTCTGGAGTAACTCCCAAAGTCGGGCACACGCTATTACTATCCCTGACCCTTCACTATCCTCTACCCTACCCCATCCGTCCCCCCCACAAAACTATCCCACCCTAACCCTGCCCCCCACCCTTCCTATCCCGGGCAAAATTGGGTCCTCTGGTGGTTCACACCCCGTGTGCCCATCTATGGTAGCGTACTCAATGGTAGACATCTTTGCACACTTTAAAAATTTTTTTTTTTTTTTTTACGTTGACCATTTACCGGAAACAACTTTGCGCACGTTTTCTTACCATTACGGAATAGACCCTATTTTATCACCAAGGAGAAAATACTTCAGACTTCGATAACTTGAAAGCATCAGCTAGTGCTAACTGGCATTTTTTGAAATTTCAGATAAGTTGTTTACTCTCTTCCCTTATTGCATCGATAAATTTGTAATTTATATACATTTCGCATTTTCAGTGTAAATTTTTGCCTTGATTGATACTTCCTTTCATTCATTCTCTATCATTTCTTCTTTCTAGACCCAGTGAGATATAGATCTAGTCTTATATTTATCCTATTTTTTCGTTCTTGTTTCCCATACTCACACGTCTCTCTCTCCCTTTCTTTCTTCCCTGCCTTTTTTCTTTCTTTTTTCTCTCTCTCTCTCTCTATTTCTCTCCTCTCTATCTCCTTCTCACCTTTTATTACTTACTTATTTTCATATTTTTATTTCATTCTAGATCTGAACCTTCCACTCTCACTCATTCTTCACACCCCCTCTGCTACGTTTCTGTGTTTTTCTTTCTTTCTTTCTCCTTTCTGTTTTTTTTCTGACATCACATTGTGTAATGCCTGAGGTAGTACTTAGATCTAGATTCTAGATATATCTCGTTTGTTGTCTGACGAAGGGTTATACCCGAAACGTCACGTGTTTGTTCTGTCTTTATTAGTGGAGTTGTCACTTATTGTCATATTTCGCCTTTGACTTCACTCCACTGTGGCTCCTTCGTATTATTCACAGCTGTTTAGTCCAGTAGTCTTTTAAATAACAACCCCCCTCAGCTTTTTATACATCTTGTGACAAATTAAGATATGCTCATAGCTGCCATCCTTTTAAAATCGAAAAATAGACTCTGACTGCGCAAACTAATTCTAAGTTGCACAACTGCCCATACTTTTCCACAAAGCATTAATAATCTAACTTAAAATAATCCCTTTGAAGGTAAATAACAAGTCTACAGATCTCGGGCCTTTCTGGCAAAATGCAACAGTAGTCTTGTTGCAAACATAAAATGGCGCCTCTAGTGGACTTTCATCACAATCTTTTTGAATCTCTGCCGTTAACTTAGGATTTCTTTGTAAACAAATTATAGCTAATCCTCACTTATCTCCTTTTCAAGGAAAATACAGACTTTAAAAAAAATACTAAATGTGTTTATTTTGTACTAGTTGGCAGCTATGTGTAATTTAAAAAAAAAAAAAGGGTGTAAAATCATGACCTGAGCAAATCTGGCGCTAATCTCTCAGAGCTCATGACCAGATAAAGATACTTGCATCCATAAGAATAGCTTCTCTCATCTTGACACCAATAACAAAAGGGAAAATGTTTAAATTTTGCAGACACTCTGAACTTCATAGCACTTTATGACCATCAATAATATTAATACTTTGTGGAGCGAGATAGATGTGCAACCCAAGTCTCTCATGAACACCACTGGGCCATTTTCAAGTCAAGAGTCTGTTGATGGTACTGTACTAAGCGATCTGAGGAGAAGTTTAAAAAAGATAAGAGAAAGAAAAAGAGATGCTGCATTCAAGCATAATAAGAAAAAAACATCAAAGAAAAGTATGAAATGAAACATGCTAATAATACAAATATTGCAATGAAAAATCTCATGTGTACAAAAACTAACCAGCATGTGGATGTGTAAAATATTTAATATGTAAATTGATTTGCAAGGTTCTCTCATGTTTAGACATAAAATACATACATACATATTTTAAGAGCAATGTCTTGCTTCTCGTGAACTTAGTTACATTTATAATTTAAAGAATATTCATGGTCTTCCAAAACAGTTTTCTCTTTGTTTGTAACACATTCTTTAAAACAGATAATTTGCTGAGAGACAGAGAGAGAGAGAGAGAGAGAGAGAGAGAGAGAGAGAGAGAGAGAGAGAGAGAGAGAGAGAGAGAGAGAGAGAGAGAGAGAGAGAGAGAGAGAGAGAGAGAGAGAGAGAGAGAGAGAGAGGGGAGAGAGAGAGAGAGAGAGAGAGAGAGCGAGAGAGAGAGGAGGGAGGGAGGGAGAGAGGAGAGAGAGAGAGAGAGGGAGAGGGAGAGAGGGAGGGAGGAGAGAGAGAGAGAGAGAGAGAGAGAGAGAGAGAGAGAGAGAGAGAGAGAGAGAGAGAGAGAGAGAGAGAGAGAGAGAGAGAGAGAGAGAGAGAGAGAGAGAGAGAGAGAGAGAGAGAGAGAGAGAGGAGAGAGGGAGAGAGAGAGAGAGGGAATTGAGAGAGAAGAGAGAAATTGAAAAATAAAACTTAATTCAGGTAAGTGACAGGTGCTTATCTAAAACTTTGATGGATTCAAAAGCTCAAGGATCAACTTTTCTTCAATCTCTCATCATCTGACTTTGCTATAATGTTACATCACTACTTATTTTCTTATAAAATGTGATTGACTTGACAGTATTCACCTCTGTTATTTTTACTTTTTTCTTTTACTGTTGTTTAATAATTACTCTTAAGCACATCTCTTTTTTGTTTTTGTTCTGGGGACTTGGTAGTCCAGAGGCAAGGTGTCGGCGTCTCGACCAAAAGGTAGTGGGTTCCAGCCCCGCCAAGGATTGAAAAATGTTCTCAAGTTTTTTCGAGCAAAATCTACCCCATCCCCTGATCCAGGTAGGTGGATAGATACCTAGTCCCATCGGAGACGGACAATAAAACAAAGGTCTTGAGTGCAGATCACAACACTCTGTGCATGTGAAAGATCCCTTGGCTATTTACAGGGCAGTCCGGGGAAATTAAAAATCTAACCAAAAACCATGAGATCACCTTAGTTGTGGATGTTAAATCAATCAAATAAAAAAACAAAAAAATCTTTTCTCTCTCTCTCTCTCTCCATACAAGCCAAAATAAAGAGATCATAACTTGTCCCTTATCCATACCTTCCTCTGCCTACCACAGGAAATGACGACAGACTTAGTACTGGGCCTGGTTTTCTCTCACTTCTAGGTCTGTTTGGCAAAATATCTGTGAAAGTTTAAACAAAATCCACCTTTAAGAATGACAACGAAATTCCATTACCATTTTTGTGTGTGTATGAAATGTGAAAATTAGTCTACATAAAAAGCATGAAATAAATATTTCTTGTTCAAATTTGTACAAAGAAGAACAATGACCCAGTCCAAAGGTATTCGGGATAAACAAAACAGTCAACTTTTAATGCTGAGCGGAAACACAAAATTCCAAAGGTCGGTGAAAATGTGAAATCCAAGTAGAGAGGATAAGATAAGTGACAAAGTTGACTTGAAACGGCTCTGTCACAAAGAGGAAAATAATGGGACAAAATTGAGTGTCATGACAGCTGTTGAGCGCAGTGCAGTAAGTAAAGCAGACTGAGAAAAGTTTTGTTCTTTAAATGTTACTCAATTTAGAAACAATGTTGTTCACCTTGCACTTTGTAGAGATGCGATGCAATAAAGTTACAATTTACGGTGACAGGCATCTAATGAGGAACCACTACAAAGTATGGCAGTTCAATCCCAATCTTACACAATTAAGAATGAATTTTAACTGAGCAAAGAAAATCACCTAAAATGACTTCATTAAACTTTGGCAAGTCTTATTCGGGTGGATTAATCTTAGACGACGACTCACAAATAGCATGAAAGGTTACGATGCAATCAATGACCGCATATTGGTGATCAGATTGAACACAAAGCCAGCTTCCTTGAATACTATTCAAGTATCTATATATCCTATCTCAAGAAGACAGAAGAAGAAATAGAATCATTTCACAATGACTTGCTAAATAGTAAAAGACAAAGTACCAGGGTGACCAAAAGAGGAGTTTTCACTATCACGGAGACCTTCATGCCAAAGTTTTAGAAGGTGAAGACAAGGAATGTGAAATAAGAACCCATGGCTTAGGAAACAGAAACAACAGAGGCGATAAGCTTGCAAATTTCTGCAAAGCCAATGATCTTGTTCTTACAAAATACCCTTTTGAAAAGCCATCAAGAAGGAGGTACACTTGGATGTTACCTGACACGACAAGACACAAACTGTGACTACATTACGATACATAAATCTTGGAGAAGCACTGACATGAACTAAAAAACCAGGTCAGGTATGGACTGTGACACAGATTACACTCTGGTGACCATGAAGCTTAGAATGAAAGTGAACAAGCAAGATAAGCAAAAAAAACCCAAGTGAGATACAACCTAGATAAGCTTAAAGATCCAGAAATCAAAAGCCAGTTTGAATTAGCAATCACTGTTCACTGTTTGGGAGACTGGACAGCAAATGAGACAGTACCAAACTAAATCTGGCAAGACATGACATCCCCCCCCCCCCCCCCCAACAGAAACAGCTGAAGAAAAGCTTGGGGGAGAAAAAGGGTAAACCATCAAAAACATATCTGAAAAGATTTAAACCTATGAAAAGAAAAAACCAAACCCACAAAAACAATGACAAAGCTGAATACAAATGACTTAGAAAACCAAGAAGAGAACATGTAGAATGCTAAAAAAACCCAACAGAAGCAAGCTCTGAGTGAAAGAAAGCGATGAAATTAATAAAAAAAAACTAACGACTATCAACTCTCAATCTCAAGCTAAGAGTCTTAGCATGAACATCAAAGAAGGTAAAACCCTAACAGAAACAAAAGATGTTCTGTATAGATGGGGAGTACCTTGAGAACTCAAAATTAGAATTCTGAAATGTCTAATTTGGCCAGTAGTTTGTATGGGCATTAAGAAAAGATGATGAAAGTTGAATCCAAGCAGCAGAAATGCGGATTTACAGAAGACTGCTTTGTGTTAAGTGGACTGACAAAAGAACGAATGGAAGTGTTCTGAAAAAAGATGGCATACAACGTCTAATACTCTCTGAGATCAGCAAAAGAAGGCGCAAGTACCTTGGTCATGCAAATAGAAACGTAAAAGCACACCTAATGACAACACTTTTACAGGGCAAAGGAGAGACTAAAAGAAAGACAAGATAAGAGAACTGTTATTGATCTTAAAACAGGAAATTACATTGTGTTTGTTGACATTTAAATACTCACAATAAATAATCACAACAGAAAAATTAATTAACATAATATATAACACATAATTCACACTCTCTCTCATTCATTCATAGGTCGTCCACTCTCATAATGGTCAAGGAGATGTCATAATACATGGATACAATAAAGTGGTGTGTTATTTCTAGCATAGATGGAATCACAATTCTGTATGGTGAAAGTTGAAAGGGAGAAATGGACTAAAATAATGACGTCGAGATGGTTGTTTTATGTCAAAGCCTCCAACTCTTATTACTTGTCTGGATTTGGGAGTTGAGAACATGAGACTCATCCTTTATAATTTTAAGTATTTTTGATTTACATACGTAAAACACAGCATCAAAAGACATAATTGATTGTCCTAACATTTTAGAAGCAATTCTTAAAGCTTTATTGATTTATTCCTTCTCATCCTCTCTATTATTGCCTCCCCATGCAGTTAAACAAAAAGTTAATACACTCATGATGCATATGTTAAAGAACAAAGACAGCAATGTGGTATCAAAGTGTAAAACATGCAATTTCCGCATGAAATACATTCTCTTGTTTATGCTACACAGTGTTCTTCTTGACTGTAGCAAATCAGGGAAGGCCTTCAGCATGGTACAATGACAATGTGAAAGCTGACTGTGGGTTTCAACTCCAATAGTTAATTCATCAAAGCAGATACCAGGACATATGGGAAGGAATCATTAACGGATTGTCACGGACATGGTGACAGGTGTGAAATGGCTATCAGGATTGTTTGGGCCATAATAATCCTTTTTTGACAGCAACGATGTCCAATCATCCTTTGATCTCTTTCTTCTTACTACTTAAAATACATCAATTAATTAATTATCTACTTACCGAGCAGACTCGCCCTTCCTCTGCCTCGCATGATGTACTTATCCTTTGCTGTAGCTAATACTTTATTTTCTTCAATATTGTCACTTTTAATATTCATGCAGCCTGATAATCTACTGGATAGATTTGTGGAAACTGTTACATCAGAGGTAGTTGACATGCCTAAGTTTTTGGTGGAAAACTTGTCTTTTTGGCCAAACAATCTTTTCCCAGCCATAGAATCACTACCAGAATCAGAATTCTCACAGATATCACTGTTTTCACTCGCTGAGACATCTTCGGGCGATTCAGAACTAAGTCTAGGTCTAAGTCTTTCTGCAACAGAGTGAGTAATGGGCCGTCTAACTTGAAAATCAACTGGTATAAAATTTCTGGAAGGGCGCAAGTTGTCTGTTTCATCATTGTGACGTATGTTGCTGAAATAAACAACAAAAACCAAAAAATCTACAGCTTTGCATTATCTATGCCTCTAGGATTTACATGTATTATTGTAGACAAATGTGGAGGGTAAATTGTCCATCCATACATGAAAGAAGCATAAATAAAGATGATAGAAATAGAATAGAACTCGCTCACAATGGGATTGACGGGACCAGGGAAAATCACATTGTAGTAATGTATGCAAGCACCATTGTAGAAAGTAGTTCGAATCATAGTAAAGTTAGGCCCGACATTGTGTTCCTTGGGAAAGACACTTAACACCCATTTTCCCCAGTCGACCCAGGTCCAAATGGGTACAAGCCCTAGCTTGTGAATAAAATCCAACATCATAACAGCGGCCTGTCCAGGGGGTGATTATTATCACCTGTTCCGCTTCATGCTATAGAAACTGGGATACGCTCTAGCTTGTACCGGTACTGCTATGTGAAGCTCAGAATGTGTTCGCCGTGTAAAGGGGGAAAATGGCAGCAGCATGAAACGGTGCATTTTAAGGCAGGTCGGCCTTGGCACTACAGCGATCTCCATGGTACCCGAATGTACTAAAAGGGAACTCTCAGATTGTTAAGATAACTAAGCTGCGGGGGAAAATGTAACCGGCAGATACAAAGATGCGAAAAAAAATCGCATGACAGAACGGGAACAAACCTTGCATTGTGAAAATTTACGAAATTTAAATGGTAACTTTACTTACCACCTTCCATGTATGACCTGAGATGATGGTGAAACTGGTCCTTGATTTCTTTCTGTAAAAACGTAAATTGGTAATTTTAAAAATATTACAATAAACAGGATTTCTAGTGAAAGGAAAAACATAACCACACAAAAAGAAGAACCTAATACTACTAATAGAAATTACATATGTGAAAAAAAATGCGTTTTAGTAGATGATTGTAAAAAGACATCCATGTTGCAAGAAGTAAAGATGAATTCCCCATCTTCCAAAGAATTGTGGCATGAAATCCTGACATGCTTCTACTTCTATACTCAATTTTCACCAAAACCCCAAATTTGCACTTAAAGAAAAGGTTTGAAGATGATACAATGTCAGAACACTTATTACACATAAGCCAACCCATCATGAGTCATTATTAAAACCCTTTGAATATTACAGCGTTTCTTTCATTTCATGGTTTCAACATTCAAGTGACACAGGACCTGACAAGACTATCCATGGGTCTGTTGTGTGATTGTTGAGGCCAAAACATTTATGTGAACAGACTTTGTGACATGTAAGCTTAAGAAAATATAGAAATTTGAACAGATTTCTAATTCCCGCTTGAGTGAATTTGTCAGTAATATAATCTCACAAACAAGAAAAAACAATCAATTTGGACAAATTTCAATTCAAACGAAATCTGTTGCCTCATGTTAGATATATACTTTATACTACATTATATCTTGTAACATATTAATCCATCAGAGTTAAATGGCTAGAAGATTGTAGATCTAAGACACCAGTGGCATCAACTGTTAGCAAATACATCTGCTAGTTGATGATTGGATTTGTACAAAGGACCGTGTTACAGAAACTCTTTTTTTAAAGGGCATAATTAGCATTGTTCATAGCGCTCTCTGTCCTTGGTGAAACAATGGGTGTTGACATGGAGGCTTGCCCAAAGATTTTTTCACTGTTTGCATCTGTGTCGTTTTTATTCGTTATTTATTTCCTGTCCTTATTCATTGGTTAATTTCATCTGGTAAATTGTATAATGAAAGCATTTCTAAAATCTGTTCATCATAAAACTATACAAACCAATGTTAACATCCCACTGTTCACCATCATCATCAAATTGAATATTTGCAGGAGGGGGATATCTGTGCAGCCTTTCAGCATATTTGGTTCTCTTCCAGTAAGAGAATACAGCAAAGCATCTAAAGTAAGACGAACAAAAAAAAAAAAAATCCCATCTTTTGAAATGTAAAAAAATGTAATAAGCTAAACCAAAGTGCTTCACAATAATCAAGGAGCCAGAAGAAATCTAGAATATCTGATTTAAGGATCTACAGCAAAGTAGATTACAATACACAAACAAAACAATTAGAGAAATTATGACTTAATAACTGCAATTCAAATGTTTGAAGCAAAAGTTTGGATGACAAAGTTGAAAATTTTAATGAGTTGTGGAAAATATCTGCAAATATGATTAAATAAAAATAAAAATTGACAACTTATTAATTTTTTAACAATAAATTTAGACTCTTCAAACCTAACATAGTATAACACCTGCAAGAAAATAAAAACAGAAAGATTTCCACAAAAAACCAGTGATGCAATTCACTCAATTCAGAACAAAATGCAAGGCATTATAATTAAGACTGCAAGAATTTGAGGGGAAAACTTCATTATATACATATGTAAGAAGGTGTTGACTAAATGTCATTATATATATATGTAAACAAAGTCAATAATACGAGCGCGACTGAATAACTTCAGATTTACTAAAACTAAAAGGAATGAAATCACTCTCACGTGGAGGGTCAACACCTTCCACAAGTCTTTTATCAGGACAGTTGGCCATGTGGTGTTGGAGCTCTACTTGAGGTACTTCGTGCAATGCACTATATGGACACACAGCGAATCGAACGTCTGGAAATGTCTGAAAAAAACACATCTATATTAAAACTTTGCAATCATTCACTTGCTATGGGTTTACGATTACATTAAGTTATTAACCAAGTTTTAAAAATAAACCATTTTTATATTATATTACCTCTTTAAAACAGTTTGTAACGGTTTACAATCACAGTGTTTAATGTGAAATGTTGAGGACACCACAGATGTACAGTTTTGGTAGCAGGCTGATGGCAAGCTTCCAGGACGAGATCCTGACAGTTGACAGTATATATGTTTGTTTACATTCCCTCAGATTTGCCTGGTGAAATTTTCCGCACCACTATCGCTGCCCTTGACATGAGATTGAGATAAAGGGAGGGGAGGGAGGGAGAGAAAGAGAGAGAGAGAGACAGAGACAGAGAGAGAGAGAGAGAGAGAGTGCCCTACACGCTCTCAAACTGTACCTCTATTTCTCACTTCATTGATCTAGCCTTAACTACACACTAGATCATTTGAGTTCATGGTAGTGCAAAGTTCGCACGATATGACAGATGTTGAGTAATTTAATTATGAATTTCTTAACTCTGCTATTTATCCATTACACAAACACCATATTTGGTATCCATTCCAACATATACTTAATTGACACTGGGCATGAATTAATTGTAAATCTTCACTTTCATTTAATGTTTTTCCTTCTTCACCCGTCCAACCGCAGGATTGACAGAAACAAATTTTGACAGGTTTAAACATCTGGGTTCGCACGCATGCAGTTTTACGACAGCCTTGCAGATTCGGCCAGGACGGCCATCGAAACAGCTGAAACACTGTACGTCTGTGGGATCCTTAAGAAATGACAACTTAATCAGCAATTAAAAATTCACAACAAAACTGCAATACAAACCTTTCTACATTTCATTAAATGGTAGGGCATCCTCAAAGGATCAACTAAATGGCTTTTGTTATATGGACACTTCATCCATTCATTTTCTGACTCCATGATTGCCTGAATGCAACTGACTAAAAAAAACAAAGAAAGAAAATGTGAATGAACATATTATCAAGGGACATTAAGAATGAACAAGGAATGTCAAATTTTGCAAAAAACAGAAACTTTTTTCTTTATTTGAATAGAGAGAATGCTCAAACTGAGAAATAAATTCAAATTGTAGAGTATGAACACTATGATGCGGCCACCATACACCCACTATGTGTATGTTTTCATTGATTAAGCTATATCCAATAACTCTACAATTAAGAGTTACGGAATTTATTGATGAGTGGCTTCCCTTCTGTCCTTTTTCTGTTTGTTTGCCGGTAATCAATATTCAAATGTGACATACTTTGGAGATTTTTATTCCTTATTTATATAATATTAATATTATAATTAGGTGGGCGTGGCTGTTTACAGGAAAGCCCTGGCAAATAAAAAAAAATCCTACCAAAACCCTTGAGATCACCTTAGTTGAGGATGTGGGTAAAATCAAACCAAAATTCTTTTGGTATTCAGAAACAACTTTTTAACCCTTTTCAGGCGGGTCCCGTATATTTGCATACCGCTGGTCACTCTAAGCACACCTATGCTAGTGACGGGTCCCATACATTTGCAACACTCCCGGCCTTCCAGCAAGACAAAGCATTAGTGGCGGGTCCCGTATAACTGCACTGCAGTGCACTCAAAGGTGGGTTTTGGGAATTCCTCTACTCTGACCAATTATGCTGATCAACCCATGTCACGTCAAACAGAGGTCTATTATTTTAAAGGGGTAAAAGTGATAGTTCATTTCCGAGTCTAACACACACTCGATATATTTCTTATAAAGACTAAAAGAGATATAACAACACACAGGAGCTCTATCTCAAATGCAGGCTGTAGATCCTCTGCAAAGTGGACAAAACCAAAAACTCTTGTCTTCGAATGACCAACGCAACTTCTGGACAGATGTCAATTACTTTAGTAAGAAGCTCCACCCACAAGCAAGAAATAGTGATTGACATCATAAATAGAAGATATCAGTAGCCAATCACATTGCACACCTAAGGTCAGCCTAATGGAGGGCGTGACCTTCAGTCAATAGAAAGAAACCATGTTCAGGGTTGACCAATCAGGGGAGCATTGTGTTGATGGTTATATTGTCAAACGTCACATACGTCAAAATACATCTCCACTTCTTTTTCACATAAGAATGAAGAGATTAGAATGTTGAAAGTACAACAAGGGAAAATTAAAGCTTTCATATGAGTTCAGTGACCAGCAACAAAGGAACTTTGATCTCTCAAACAGGTCCATTTCACATGGTCATGATGACATATGGTATCTGGACAGAAGGAAGGGCGGCTATTTGAAGTGTATAGACATTAGAAACTACAAGAGTCTATCTTCCTACTGTATAGAAAGGACTAAGGAGGGAGACTTACATCCAGAAGTGGGGAGAAGATGTGAAAAACCACTGGATTGCGTAAAGGGTGGGGGCTGTTTGGGAGGAGGTGGATTACTATTGAACTGTAGGAAGGGAACAGCCAAGAATACAAAACGACGGTCACTCATGTCATTGTAAATGAGGAGAGAGGGTGATACTAGTTATAGACATATATGGTAGGGAGGGAGTTTTCAAAAGCATGGGAAGCATGTAGCTGAGATAGAGTGCGTTGCCGCAGCTCAGGTGATACACACTTGTGAAAGCAATAAGTTGGGGGGTCCGTTTCTTTCATCATGGGAATGTGTTACATATGCACAGTGAACTCGGTCATGCGATTAATGAAAGGCGGTTGGACATTTTCTCTAGTATTAGTATTATAGTTCCATCATTTTATTTAGATTTTATTCGTCTTTCTTTATCTTCCTCTTCCTCTTTATGTCTCCTGTTTGTTTCCTTTCTCTTTCTCTCTCCCTTTCTGTCCCTCCCTTTGTTAAGTGTTGTTATGAGGCTTGCTCTGTTGATGAACATTGCTTGATGGGTTGTTGCACCAATGGCTCTATTAGTATTAGTATTATTAGTTACGTCCAGCATTGTTTAGTGTTTATTTGTTTCTATGTCTCCTTGTTGCTTATGAAGGTTGGGCACACTGAAGATTTCTCGGTCCTGACCCGTTTTCTATTTTTTAGTATTATACCTTTCATATTCGGCAGGTTTCACAAAAATGGGACCCAATGATAACTTGAACTCTTCTTAAAGTGTAATTGATGAATCTTCTTAACATTTGGTCCATGTATAGCTTTAACATCGCAGATTTAAGAAACATAATATTGTGAAATTTGCTTTCAATTTGTGTGTTTTGTGAATATTTTTTGGGTGTGAACATCAGCAATTGAGACTGCTGTTATTTCCCTCTTTTTAATAAGTCCTTTTTCACCTTAAGGTAGGTGAGGTCAACGACCTATTATTGTTTTCTTTAATTCCATGTAAAAGAAAATTGTTCAAAGAAAATTTGTCGAGGCCTAAATTTAAAATCTTTTGCAGTGATCACGTGAGGCAGGTTTCAGATTTTCGTTATTATGTAACAATTGTGGTCTACAAATGAACACACGGTAAGAGTAAGAGCTGAAAAAAAAAAGTTGAAAAATACGTAGAAGCGCCGTTTTATGATCTGGAGTGAAAGAAAATATGTATTTCTACGGCCATTTATCCTGTAAAAGACACGAAAAAAATCATAGGTAACTCTAAATGAGAGTGAGAATATCACGAGACTGAGACTACTATTTTTTCTATTTCGATCTGGGATCTAATAACGGTAATATTACGTCGAGCTATTTTCTTGTAGTTCATCTTGTGGTAAGATTATTGAGAAATCCTGAAATTTTTGTTTTTAAATTGTCCGGTCGGCTTTGCGGAATCTTTTGTCTTTGGATGTCCCTTACGGTCACCCGTTGATGGCCGCACAAAATGTAGACGATGACCGGCCATCAGAAAGGAGTCTGTGATCAGGTTAGATTCGGAGACCGTTCAGGTTAGATTCGGTTACATTAGCAAAACCTGCTTTGGCTTATCGTGAGTGAAACGTATGTAAAGAAGTCCAGCAATCCTCACTCGTTATATAAGTTATAAGTCGTGAAGTTTACTGTACTGGTTTCAGCAGAATGGTACACATGATAAACCCGTATCAAGGATAGTATAAAAGCGTTCAATCACAGAATTTTATAAAAAAACGGGACAAAAAAGAATCAGCTTTCCTCCATCCACACAATCCAGAACGCGTGAGTCATCTGATCAACGGTAAGGCGCTGGCCGTGGACTCCACGCCCGAGGTGTCGGGAAACCCAAACACAGACTTCACATCTTATTGAGAACTAGAGAAAAGTCGGGGAACTCTCCAAACCCGATGCTCAAGTGTTACGTCACTAAAAAAACACCGGGGAAACCTCGGTCGACGGACCCGTGCAGTTCCGCGTAACATTATGTCACTGGCATTGGACCTAGAATTTTCACAGTTATGCCCCTTGACTGAAAAACATGACTTTTAAAAGATAAGTTACTCGCCTCATAGCCCTTTGCTATCTCTTAAAGTCATATATATCTAACACTTGTAAGAAATATAACATATACATTTTGACAAAAAAGGGAAATGGGGATGGGCCATTTTGTGAAACCTGCATTTTGTAGAACGAGTAAAGATGAATGAATTGGCAATGTGCTTATTTATTGATCTAAGTCTAAGCTAGATGAGATCAAAATCTAGATCTAGATATCTAACTAGAAGATCTAGATCTAATCTAGCTCTTGTTCTAAAATCTAGAAAGATTGTAAACACTAAAACAGTAGTTGAGTAGTCTTTTCTAAATTAGGTGTAGCAATCGTACATCAGGCAATAGGTAGAATTATTCAGAATGTACTCCGCTTTCGATTTTGGTTTTTGACTTTTCATACAAAAATGATTTCCATTTCCATGAAACATGGATCAATCGGAAGTAAACAATATATGACGTCAAATCCAGCGCATGCGCCATATGCATCACAATACTGTTACACTTATGTCTGATTAGGCCGAGAGAGTTAGTGTTTCATTGCCTAGTGGGAGGAAAAGCAAGAATGCCTTTGTTTGCCAACGCTACGCCTTTCGACGCCGATGTCGGTAAGACATTATCATCATGTGTACCACAAATTTTAATTTAATTATGAAAAGATCATCTGGGGTTATACAACCTGGGAACGACCATAACGATTAGCATGTTATCTATTATTATTGTGAAAGATAAGTGATTCATCATCATCACAAGTTCTTGACTGGTGGTGACTCCTCTACACTGTTTTGTTATTTTCACACTCTGAGGCAGAATCTTAGTCTATTATCACTTCTAAAGATCTACTTCACCTATTGTTTTATATAAGTGAGCTCTAGAAATGGAGGTGTCTTTTATGAAGAGGTAAGGCTCAGGATTGGAGGAGTACCATACTGGGGTATCCTCTCATAATTTTGTAAGTTTCTCTAGATTATTTAATATTAGGCTAGCTTAGATTTTAGACCTATTAGATTCTAGATCCACACTTGTATCTTTTTCTAATAGATAGGTATATGTGGCTCTGTTTTTTAAACTTAAACATAGATATCAAGATCTACATTTTAAAAAACTGAACACAGTTAATGAAAGTCTGAAATCGGTGATACTGAGTCAGCATTGATTGGCAGACCTGGCAGTCTTTCTGATGTAGCCTACTCATTTCCTTTTTCATAATACATAGATCTTTCTTACTTTCTTTATTAAGTCCCATTCTACTGTCTAGTGTATAGGTTTAGACACTTAAAATGATCTTTCTCCAAGCTACCTTGTCCAGACATTTTCTGTTTCCTTCAATGAAGGTTAAATTTCTTTGCTAAAGTGCCTCTTTTATATCTTCGGCCCGCTTTCTTCGACGTCTACCTATTGTGTCTTTTATCTTGGATTTTAGCATGGTCCACAGATCTAGCTAATGTATTTTCATTCATTCTCTTTACATTACATGCCCAAACTATCTGAGTTGATTTAGATCTATTTGATTTCTATCTAGTTTTAATGCCGTCTGCTTTGGTTTGATCTCTTATTGTTGTGTTTCTGATTTTGTTTCTCTTGTAGTTTTCCCTATTACTCTTCTGAGATATTTCATTTCAGCTGCCTGTACTCTACTGACTATTGTATTTCCTTCTGTCAAAGGTTCAGGTTTCACTGCCATAGAGGCGAGTAGGATAATAAATTGTGTTGGATACTGCCATTTTGGTTTCTGTTGACAATTCTTGTTTACATACAAATGCTTTTCCTAGATGGTTATATATTGTCATTGCCTTTTGGATTTCTCTGGCTGATGTATTCTCTGAGTTAATCATTACTTCTGGATAATTGTAGTTTTGAACTTATTCTAGTTTCTCTCTGCCCAGTTTAAGATTTTGTGTTTTAGCTTCCAGGTTCCCTAGTTACTAGCAATTGTCTTTGTTTTCTTTTCGTTTACTTTCATTCCTTGTTTATTTGGTTCAATGTTCAGCTTGTTGACATTATATTGAAGGTCACTTTCTGATTTTTCAAATTGAGTCAAATCGTCAGCAAATGAAAACATTTGATAGATTTACTGGTTTGAGTTTCTACATAAAAAATACATTCATGTTCTGCATTTTTGATGCCTTTGCAACTGAATCCATAAATGTGATAAACAAAAGAGGGCTCAGAGTACATCCCTGTTTAACTCATAATAATATATATATGTGTATAAATCTACTTCAAATTCTTCAGATACGTTTCCAGCTACTCTCACTGCACACAAGTCCGTTTATTATAAAAAAAAACTTTTAGGTGAAATATGACAATAAGTGACAACTCCACTAATAAAGGCAGAACAAACACGTGACGTTTCAGATATAACCCTTCGTCAGACAACAAACGAGAAATATCTAGATTTAAGCACTACCTCAGGCATCACACAATGTATATGCTTGTTGGCATATTTCATGCAGCAGTTTGTTTGCCTCTCTCGTGGTTTTTTTTATCACTTCTGGATAAATTTGATCTGCTCGTGGGGCCTTTCCTAGTTTGATTTTACGTCTAGCTATTTGGATTTCTTCTATTGAGATATCTACATCTTCAGTTATCTCGTCTGGATTATTTTTTATTCTTACTGGTTGTTCTGAACTTGTTTCATATGTTCTGGAAACATTATGCCGCCAATTGCTGAAAATACTTTCTTCACGATTTCGTTGTCTTCTTTTATTATTTCTCCTTTGGTGTTCTTAATTTGTCTAATTGAGCATGCTTTGGGTTTTCTTATGCTTTTCATTGCTCCCCATAGCAGCTTTGAAGTCTTTGTCCAAACTCTTCCAATTATTCTTGTTTTGCTTTCCTCGCGCCTCTTAGCAATAGTTTCTTTTACTCACATTTAGGTTGTTACATATCGACAGTGAAAGTCGCAAACCATGCAAGTCTAAAATTGACAACACCTTTATTTTTTTTTTAACATTAGGAAGCCCCCTATATAGTCTAGTTGGGATTCTGTAGCACAAGAACAATATGCATCCCTATTGGGACTAGTTTTTGAGACTTGAAAACCGTGTATGTCTGTGAGATTAGATTAAAATGCGCATCCTCTTTTTCTTTGATTTGCGCTAAACATTAAAAATCGGACATACACGGTTTGTTACTTTTACCGTAGATATAATATATATTTAGTTGGTTGTTTCATTACACATCTGACCATTATCTGTTTCCCCCCACCATTACATTACAGCATCTTTAATTTTATGATCAAAAGTTTGGTTGAAAACCTCTTAGATATGGTTCTACATGTTGTATGTTTCCGTATTACAGAGAAGGCTACACATGAGATGAACACAACAGAAGACTGGAGTCTCATCTTAGATATCTGTGAGAAAGTAGGTCGTCAGGCGAATGGGTAAGTTTGTGTCTCTCAAGTTCACTTTACTGTGTTTTAAAAAATAACAACTTTCACCTTATGTCACCAGGTCCTTTGTATGTAATAAACTAGAACCTTTTACCAAGGACCGATGCTGACAGTAAAGTGATTAAGAGGGGTAAGTGAGCAGATCATCATCGAAAGCGTGTGAAAGCTGCGAGTTCCCCAGGGACCCCTTGGCAGATCAATTGTTTTAGGTTTCACAGGCCTTATATAAAGACTATGATCAATTCACACCAAAACAGTTTGGTTATGATATAACATGAAACTTGAAAAGCCTTATACCTCATGGTCACATGCTGTGAAATAGCTATGATCAATTCACACCAAAACAGTTTGGTTATAAGATATAACATGAAACTTTATTGAGGAATAACGTATAGTAATATTGTAGAGTCGGAGCAAAATACAACTGCTCTTTACGAAGACGGGACAAAGACTCACTCCAGACAACCAGCATAAACTCTCAGTTAATCTAATACCATTGCACCGCCACCCACATCACCAGGAACCATCAAAGGACGATTTTTCCGGTCGTCAATCTTATAACTCAAACAGTAAGGCATTGTGAGTTATATACAGTAAGTGCTACCCCCAATTATAGGAGGGGTGATGAGAAGGCAATAGATGTAAGATCAATGCTGTCTCAGGTGTACGTCGTCACACTGATGCGCATGCGGATTATAGGGATGGTGAGAAAAGGATGGAAGATTAATGCCCTTTCGTGTACGTCCACACCCATGCGATCAAAGAATCCACAATGCGTGCCATTGTATATGCTGGGCTTTTAAGGTCTAAACACAGACACACATGCAAGGAAGGTATCACTCATGCCTCACGATATTGCTCTGAACTTTGTGGAAAAGTTGATGCAGGTCTATAATATTCTAATTCTGTTTAGCTGCACTCGATCTCTTTTCCTCCTCTCCCCTCTCCCCTATTTCTTATCCTTTCTCTTCTAGTTTCCTGTCTCTTTCTATCTTTCTTTCTTTCTTTCTCTCTCTCTCTCTCTCTCTCTCTCTCTCTCTCTCTCTCTCTCTCTCTCTCTCTCTCTCTCTCTCTCTCTCTCTCTCTCTTTCTCTTTCTTTCTCTCTCTCTCTCAAACATGATTTTATTGAGCAATTTGATTTGAGATCTTGGGCCAGTTAGTGGCCTGAGCCTAAGGCATTGCTTAGAGCATTGGTTTGAAATTGTGCTCACTATTGAGGAAACAGTCTATGTAGACAACCCAATTCATGCAAATTTCAAGATTGAGTACATACACCGAAATAGTTGTAAATGCAAGCCCCAGGCTGACTTTGTTCAAGCTGGCAACAAGGCGCTTGCGTACAGATCAACACACAAGTCATAGAATGTAATATCTGCTTTTCCGCATAAGTCTACTCGTCCACATTGTGCCTTGTGTATTCTTTAAATTTCGGAAACCTCAAATAAATTCAAATTCATCTTGCTTGCCTGTACATACAAAATGCATTTCTAACTCACAGAATGGCATAAAATGGCATAGTTTTCTACTTGTATATCAATTTGTCTTTATAATTATTTCATAGATGAATTCTCATTATTCAATTGATTCCATTTCAGACCTCGAGACTGCTTAAAATCCATTGTCAAGAGACTAAATCATAAAGTACCGTTTGTGTCCATGCAAGCTCTGACAGTAAGTTAAGACAATGCACAAGGCACCTACCTACATCTTGATGTCTATTAAAGGGATGTATTGGGGGGGGTGTATTCATCGCTTAAATATTGTTTTTATAAATGTATCTCCAGAATGGTGCCCACCCCACCATTCCCCAACATTTGCTAGGAACAAAGTTTATATCTGTCATTTTTTATAATTAGAAGGGCATGGCAGATAGGTTGGAATCATTTTCATTTGATGCATATTTATTGCAATTTCTAAAATACCAAAAAGATAGTGATATTGTAATTCTATAGGACTTAATGTTCCATCAATTAATGGGCTGTTGCTGGTAGGTCCTACTTCCTTCCTTTCACTCTTCTGTCTTGCTTTTTTCCTGTAAATTCATCCTGACATCACCACATATGGATAGGGTTAGTTTTACTGAAACAAACCAGTTGGCGGGTATTGCTGGTAGTCCTGCTGCTTTCACTTCTCTTTTATCTTGCTGCTTCCTCTTAATTCACCCTGAGATTATCATAATGATGGACAGGGTAAATTTCAATTAAACAAACAAAGAAACAAACCAACAAAACTCTTTCAATCATGTCAAATTTGTTTTTCTCTCGCTTTCAGCTTCTTGACGCCTGTGTCAACAACTGTGGTAACGACTTTCTCTTGGAAATTTGTTCTAGAGATTTTGTATCCGAGTGCCGTACACTGATTTCTCAAAAGGTTGGTGTTATATGCTTTTATGCTCAGGATTAAAGGACATTTGTTTCCCTTTTGTTGTCTGATGGCCCCCCATATTTGCTTCTCACTTTATGTTCCAGACATGCCTGCATGGCGGGTCCCATATATTTTAGACTCCCTCTAGATCAGAGATAGAGTGTAAGCGGCAGGTCCTGTACGACTTCACGGGTGACTATTGGGGAATTTTGGATATATCTCTGTCTTTACAGTTAAGTCTAGAAATATTCTTTGTGTTAGCATTATACAATGAAATGAGAGTATTTCTATATCACATTTGCTTCAGATTATGGGGTAAAAGATTGAAAGAATACAGGATAACGAGCATGATTTCAATTACATTTCTGATGAGCAAATGTAAGAAAGAAAAATGAAATTTACACTTTCAGTTACGTTCTCGGTTACTTTCATGACGGAAAATGTAGGTAGACAACTTCCAAGTACATCTTTCTGCAAGAACATAAAAAGAAGTAAAATTTATGCTGTCGAAATTCAGGAAGATAACGTTTTAGTTCCTTCATAACGAGTACGCTTAATGGTCATGCGCAACACACTCATCAGCTGACTGAGAGAGCTCTCGCTGACATGCGAGGAAGCCCCATGCCCAGTGAAATTAGGTTATCGATCGATACAGAGGGAACCGGGCAGGTTGGAAAAGGGTTGAAAGCTTATGATTTATAATTTGCATCAACTTTTGTCATCTCTGTTAATTTAGTTTCTAATATTTATACATCATATCAATTGTTGAGTGATTTTATTTCGTTACATTTTAGAAAATATTTTACGACTTTGAAATATTAATTTTGAGTCAAATTCGGATTTCCTATGCTTATCGACTTGAGATACATCCAATTATTTATGTCATGTTCATAATATGATATCACAGTCATTGTAACTTATATGTTATTTCAATGTGAGAGTGTGTGTGGGTGTTTGCGGATGCGTGTAATTTGCTCAGTTTCGATAACTTTGATATTCTGTGTGCAGTATGATTTTGTCACTATCAAATTTTCTACAACACCTGTTGTATACTCTGGAGAACTATCCATTTTAGCCTTGTTAGACCTATCTGCTGCATTTGACACTATAGATCATGGCATTCTTCTTAAACGTTTAGAGTTATCTTTTGGCATCAAAGGCACTGCTCTGGAATGGTTCAGTTCGTACATCAGCAATAGAAAGCAAGCTGTATCAGTCCATGGAAAGCTATCAAATTATTCTGTTCTTCATTTTGGTGTGCCCCAAGGCTCGGTTCTGGGGCCAATCCTTTTTCTTTGTACGCACAACCAATACACAACATCATCAATCAACATCATTTTAATTACCACATTTACGCTGACGACACTCAGCTCTATAAGTCTGCTGAAATATCCGGACTGCCATCTGTCATAACTTCCCTTAATGATTGCGCCACCCAGATTTCTTCGTCGATGACATCCAATAAATTGAAATTAAATGAGAATAAAACAGAAGTTATAGCAATAGGAAGCAAAGCCAAAGTAGAAGCCGCTAAATTAAGATATGTTAAAATCTGTGGCGAAGAAATTCCTGTTGTCAAAAAAGTAAGAAATTTAGGAGTTATTATGGATTGTACCATGTCCATGGAAGACCATATCTCACATTTGAGAAAAGTTTGCTATCTGGAATTAAAAAGAATATGTCATATCAGGAAATACATCACTCCTGAAGCAACAAACAAATTAATTTGCTCATTTGTCCTTTCAAGAATTGATTACTGCAATTCTCTGCAGGCTGGACTTCCACTGACACAAATCAAGAAACTGCAGATAATACAAAACAATGCCGCCAGATTAGTTATGGAAGTTTCAAAAGAGAACACATTACGCCAATACTTAAACACCTACACTGGCTCCCAATAAAATCCCGCATTGACTACAAGATAGCTACAATCACGTACCAATGCCTGCACGAGGCTGACTTTCCAGTCTACTTAAAAGAGTTAGTTCCTAAATACACACCGAACAGATCACTGCGCTCAGCGAGCAAGAAAATGATACAAACACCCAAAACTAAACTTAAGACTTTCGGAGATAGGGCCCTACAAACACAAGCAGCCAAAATTTGGAACATTTTACCATGGGATGTCCAGTCTGCAGAGTCTTTGAATATACTGAAATCTCGCTTGAAGACCCACTACTTCTCCAACACATTTAGATGAATTTTATTGAATTACGTGCTTTTACTGAATTGATTGTGATACTATTTTTTTATTGATGCATCTGTTTTATGTAAAATGTTTTAGCCATAGCATGCCATGCCTGTGTAATCATTTTGCTTGTAATGCGCCTTGAGCTCTTCTGAGGGAAGGCGCAATATAAATATTCTTCTTATCTTATCTTATCTTACAAATGACAATAAATCATTATTATTATTATTCGTTATACTAAAGAAAACCCCAACCAAACTCCCCAGTTTAAATCGTCTTATGTTTTAAATTATTCAGGCCCATCCAAAAGTAGCACAGCGCCTCCGCCTTATGATCAAAAGCTGGGCAGAAATGGCGGAGTTCAAGGATGATTCACGCTTGAAGTAAGTTTTTAAAGCAAATCGATTATAACCGTAATGTATTATCTCTTGCTTGTGATCAGGTGTGTTATGACTTAAAAAAAGATAATATCATATGTGCAACTGGTATTGTAAGGTATGTTCTCAAGAAATGTCTACGTCATTTTCTTCTCGGTACGCTGAGTAAGTATTTGTGCATGTGTTTAGGCTATGATATTGTCACTCTTGTGTTTGATTTATTTTTCGAAAGGAGATAAAAAAAACACATTTTTGCACTGTTTGCATGATTTTTGAAATGGTGGGGGTAGATTTATCACTACTAGATCTATCAGCTATCAGAATTAATTTTTTTTTTTAATGTGGAAAAATTCTGAAATATTATTAATCCAAAGTGAAACATTAAAGAAGTGTGTGATCACTTTTCATTTCATTGAGATGCACTAGAAAGTCATTTACTTATGATTTGAATTAAAAATTTATAATAATGCATTGAAATTGGAAATATTTACGTTGTTCTCCGTTTCTGGGGTCGGGAGAGTGTTTCATTTCCTAGGTAGGATTTTTTTTTCAGTTTGCTTTCTGCTGGACACCCTGCTTAAGATCTCTGAAGAAAATGCAGAAATTCAAAAGTCCTGCACTGAAATTCAGAAATCATCATTTATGGTGGGTGTGAACGAACAAAGAGAAAAAAGGAAATGAGCAGTTCTGTTGTCCGATCTCCCGTCTCTGATGTCTTGTCATCTAACTTTGAATTTTTGCCTGTCTATTTATTTACAGTTTAATTCCATCGTTCTATGACAGTCTCAAGAAAGAAGGGTACACTTTCACAGACACAGACGTGGTAAGTGTTTTATTTTATCATTAATGAATAAATTTATGCTACGGTAATTGAAAAGGAGAAAAAAAAGCTATGATTATAATAAAAGTAATAATGATGAGAATTATAATATTAATAATCTTGATGATGATAATACGAAGGATCCACTACCAAAAGCTTTTCGCTTTATTCAACTTTGTTTTAAGGTATCATTAAAATTAAAGTCTTGAAGTTTGGATGAACCCTGGAAATGACAGTTACTTTGTTTTCTTTCAGAAAACCAAAGACCCATCTCAAGTGAAGAAGGAAGAAGATGACATCGCCAAGGGTATGTTCAGCAAGGATAGTTTTAACCGTAACCAAATGTAATGTAGAGCACGAGAGTGTTTACCTGATTGGGAGTTGATCTTGTATTTCTTTCCTCCTGCTTTCTTGCTTTGTTTTCTTTTGTTGTTTTTCTATGTTATGGTTTGTTTAATGTAAAAAGTTTACATAAACAAAAGCCAGACAATGTGTTGTATTTTTCAAATCGTCAGCACTGTTTGAAAGACAAAGCTGGTGAAGTAGAAAAAAATTGGTCGCTGATTTTAAGATTTTGAGGTTCAGTATTTGGCATAGTTAAAATATGTTATTGTTTTTTTTATGGGTATATATTGCATTGAATGTTTGTGATCTCTGAACCATTATGAGGGTGTCGGGCACAAACCGGCCAAGTCCAAAATTTTCAATTTTAAGAGAAAAAATCTATTCATCTTAACAGAAACTAAAGCTACACTGTGTAAAAATAGCAGAAGACATTATCTTATAGAAATGCTTCAAAACTACGTTTTATCAAGCCGGCTAAGTTGAGCTTTCGTTTTTCACATCAGTACACGTCAGTTTTGAACTGAACAAGTCCAAGAAGTTATAATAAATTAATTTCATCTAAAAAAAATAATTAGCCCATTGGAACAAACATCCCATCCATCTCATGTTTGCAAAATGTTATGATTTAAAACAGATTTTCAAAAAAGTTATTCAGTTTTTTGTCTCCTGTAAAATGCATGTTTTTCGACCTGGCTGGTTTGTGCCCAACATCATCGATAAGCATTGTCTTACTTTGTTTTGATTTTTATATCTACACACTAATCTTGGTCAGTTCAGATGACTTTACCACATCTCTGAAATAACTCGCTTATTTCTTTTGTCAATCGATACTTGAAGCTTTAAGTTAATAAATTTTGGAATGTATGCAATTCTTTTCAATACAAGACATATTATCCATGGAATGATTTTGGTTGAGACTATGATTGCTTTCTGCATGTGTAAAAACTCATTCCTTGTGCCTTACTATTTCAATGATCACGTTTGTCTGTTTCACTCATCTGGTATTTCTTCATTATTGTGACATTGATATTCATTACTCCTTCATTTGTGTTTTTCTTCTTAGCAATCGCCCTGTCACTTCAAGAATCTGAAGGTAAATCAGGCCGCGCCAGCTCTGCAGGTGGGGGCGGGGCTTTTGTATCCACAACACGACTCGGCAACAAACTCAAATTCATTATATCCAGCAGCTGCGACCTCAGCCCGACCAGTTCAAAAAGAAATACGAAAAGTAAGTATGTGACGTAGACTCGTTATGATTTAATAATCTTTCAGCCTTTTTTTTTCTGTAACAGGAGAAACAAGGAGTAAATGAGACCTGCATTTTGTTAATCTCAATATGTGTTTCATAAAATAAGGTTTTGGTTTACACGTACTTTGGGAATTTCCCTTTCGTAAGATTCTTCTTCAGTTTGATTTATTTCAGGTTTATTTAAAAAAAAAAAAAGTGACTTTAATATGATAAAAATATGTCGACTTTAAAATCTAAGAAATAAAGTTTGCAATATGAAAGACCAAAGAATCATCCAGAGGTTAATCTGTCCTTGATTTCAACAGCGGAACTTTCTTGACAATACGACACATGATTAATTACACCCTTTAATACTTTTAACATGAAATAGATTTTGTTCTCGGGCATTCTCGATTTTGTACTTTTAATATGCCTTTGGAAGGAAGTCTTCGGATAACTTGTTTTGACAAATGCTCATGTTTATACTTTTATATATTTTATGTGCCCATAGAGGCACATTTTGACATAATGTTCATCTTTTACCCATCACATGTTCCTCTTTCTACACCAGATAATCAAATTCTGATGCCTGTGAATACCAGCTGCACTGGAATATACATTTGAATGAATTATTTAATTGCAACTTTTCCTCTCTCTGTGTTCTTCTAAGGTTCGAGCGCTATATGAGTTTGAGGCGGCAGAAGATAATGAACTCACGTTTAAAGCTGGGGAGTTGATATGTGTATTAGATGATAGGTAAGGCAACTTTCTCGTTCAATTTCAATGTGTAAAAAAAATAAAATTGTTTAATCGTGTGCAAGAATAATAAAAATGAATACAGCAAATAGTATTCACAAAGAAATACTGGCCATGCTATGAAGTGAACTAAATTTGATTGTGGCTATTTAAAAAAAAGTAAAGCATGCATGCTCAAGGGTTTCCAGGAGTAGTCTTGATTTTTCTAGGCATGCAATATTATGTGATAGTTTGTCAATACTCATTTTGCTGCTGCATGGACAGGCGGGTCAGAGAAATTGTCTGGACTGGGAATCAAACTCGAGTCTCCCGAGTGATAGTCAGATATTGTATGGTCTGAGCTAATAACGTTGACATGAAAGTTGATATATAGACTGTAAACTATCTTTATGACTTTAATTATCAATAGGTCAATGCATTTATTTGCGATCAGTTCTTAAATACTCATAGCAGATCTCATCAGTCATTGTTTTTTTCTCTTTGTCAGTGACCCGAATTGGTGGAAGGGCTCAAATCACAGGGGTGAAGGCTTGTTTCCTGCAAATTTTGTGACAGCAGATCTAACAGCAGAGCCTGAACCGGAAGGTGTGAATGTGTTTTGTTTGTTTGTGCGTTAATTAAACAATTCTAGTATATTTAATTCAGTGTCCCTTGTGAGGACAGGGGCCTTTGTTTTTTTTGTTATTTCCTGCCATCTCTCCTCCCACATCACATTTTATCTCCTTGTCTCTGTGTCATCATTGCTATGTGTTAAGTCATGGTTAATTATTCCTTATCAATCATTTAGTTAATCATATGACATTGTTTTAAATGTACTTTCTATACATCATTGACTCAGTCTACCATTCTGTTGGCTATCAAGACAACAATGTGTCAGGAAGTTACAAATACGAATGTTATGTTAAGCAATGGCCGTGTTATTAATATTATTCTCTTATTTGTTTCTCTTGGTTTTAATTTTTTTATTTAGAATATCAATTCACTCAATATGCCATTACTGACATGTATTGTGTCCAGTCAAAAGGCCGTTTAGTGCACAACCTGATGCCCGTCTGTATTGACTGCCCTTTTTTTGTTGTTGCTTCTACTTCTAACCAATCTATTTTATATCAGCATTTTTCACCCATGTAGTTGAATCATTTGTACAGAAATACTGTAGAAAGTTTTCATCGACAAGAATTTTTTTTACTGGAAATCAGAAGTGGACAGACACAGCTCTAGTAGTCAATAATATCGCCCTGAAAAACAAAAGCTTCCAGTCAACCAACCCAAGAACTATATCTAACTCTACAAGTGAATCTGATTATGAATTATCCAATGATTAATCTTTATATTGATGGATCATCAAGCTGAAGACCAGATCTAAATCTACTAACTAAACATCTTTTAGAAGATGTGTTGTCCTGTGAAAAAAAGTTTTTATTTGTCCCCTTTTCTTTCTTTCTCAAAAGTAAATGAAACTTTACATGCAGAAACTGTAAACATCATCTGGAATATCTAATTTTTCTTCTCAAGAGAACAATTTTCAATTATGCCTCTACTTCAAATAGTACGATTACTGTGACTTCTAAAAATGATGTACCAAAATGCCCAGCACTTCTCAGTGGTCTGAACCCAAAGTGCCGGGCAGTGAGTGAGGTCAGAAACAAGAAGTAAAAAAAGAAAACGTGTTAGCTATCAGTGTAATCGTATCTGTTCATCGCAATTATTACCTACACACTTATCTTCATGGTGCTTGGGCAGCACATAAGGCAGACATCGCAATTATTGCAAAAGTAAATCGTAACAGATTAGTTTACTTGATGTACGAGAGTTGTATGTATCCAATCATCAGCGGGCGGTTGTTGGGCGCTGTTGGTAGGTCCTATTTCTTTCCTTTCCTTCCCTCACTTATCTTTCCTCTTGTTTGCTCTTAATTCACCCTTAGATCACCGCAATGGTGGACAGGGTAAATTTCAATGAAGCGAAAAAGTATCCAATGATGATGTGTCTATATGATATTGTAAGGTTTTTTTTTTCCCCCTCCCTTCTTTTTATCAGTCAAAGTAGAAAAGAAGACGGTACAGTTTAATGAAGAAGTTGAAGTGAAAACCGTACAGTTGATGCCCGGGGAGATGGAGATTGATGAGGTAAGTGAAGATCGAGAGGCTCTTAGCCGTTGTTGTCAGTCATGTACCCAAGTGTACTGAATGGATGTTGGGGCAGTTGGTTGTTTCACCCTGAGATCACTGAAATGCTGGATGGTGTAAATTGCGATGAAGCAATCAAACAAAACGAAAGAGGCCTGAGGAGAAAACTTTTCAGTGACTCCATTTTTTTATCAATATTATTAATAATCGATTTTATTAAGTTATATTGTTTTTTTTGTTTTTTTTTGCCTTCCAGACCAAAATTGACGAAGTTTTAACCCTAATACAAAATGCAGACCCAACCGGGGAAACTAGGCCAGACAGTGTGGAGATGCTGACCTTGGAAGGTATGTTGGGTGTCAGACTGACATGTTGGCTTCACAAGTGTGTGCTTCGGTGTGACATAATACGTGTATTTATTGAATGGTTGATTTAATTCAATTCATATTTGGGGGTGGGGTGGTTTTTTATGCCTCTAAAGGAGATGATGGAATGGAAACAGTCACTTCCAAGAAGGCAACTGTTATGTTACGCATTGATCAAGTAAAGGGTTCAAAGAGACGACTGTTTTATCTAAGTAAATTTCAATTTTCTGTGCGAATGAGATGATCTATTACTTGGGGACTCATAATCGTTGACACCATCTATCTTTGATGGGCAGTTGGTGGAGGGTATGGTAGGCATGGAGTACATTCCAATGAAACAAACAAACACCTGTCTCTGTTCTGTCCATGTCAGCGGAAATGTGTATGAAGTTGACAATAAAAAAGGTTGGAGCCCATTATTGTCTTGTTCAGTTAATGTCTATTTCCACTGTCTTCCATTCTTGAATTTAAATATAACACCCCCCCCCCCCCCCACCTGAAGTTTAGCTCTCCGTACCCATGAAATAAGCACGTTTTATTTTTTGGATTGCCGTTGGAATTCTGATTGATTCATATGGGATTGTATGTATTCTTGCTGTACTGGTATCAATCATATTCACTTTGTCTTTCAGAACAATGCAAAGGTATGGGTCCTCTTATTGATGCAGAGCTGGAAAAAATTGACAGGTAACACCCTTTAAAAAAAAAAAAAAAAAGCCCAACGTCTTTCCCTCTTTTGCTGTTGCCACACTGTGCATTTCATCAAGATTCTCATTGCGTCTTTTTGCCCCTCATTTCAGACTACACCATCAAGTTTCATAGTATCTGTTTACTTTATAATGTACATAAAACGGATGACACTTTTCTGGCTTACTGGATGCTAGACAGATTTTCAGGCTATCTAAGCCGGATTTTGAGGCTTCTCCTATTCTTCAATTAATGCTATTTATTTGACAAGAACAAGTCTCAGTATCAGGTTAACCTATAATGAAAGGTGTTTACTAATACAACTCACCACCTTTTATTAAAAACTATTTCCTCGTGTTGATTTTCAGGTTTTTTTAAGATTACATGGTGCAATCCCTGAAATGAGTTCTGGAATTGAGCTGTTCTTGTTTTTTTATTTTATTTCGAGGGATTTTGATTTTGCGCTTATTTGTGCCTTGTTATTAGAAAGGAGAATGCATTACTCTATTCACTTTGACATTGATTTCAGGAGTCATGCCAATTTGGTGGAGCTGAACAAGAAAGTAATGGACGCCCTCCAGATGTACCACTCGTTGATGAAGGAAACGCCGGCTTACGGGTATGCGGCCATGAAGACGCCGATCATGAACTCGCAGATGTTTGTGTCAGTGCCACCTGGTGTTCAGGCCCCCAAGGAGCTCCTGCTGTGAGTAGCCATCACATGGACACGGGAATAGTTCTACACCGCCTGTCTAACATTTTAACTCTTGATTTTTGGGCAGGTTGGTGGTTGGTTGATGGGCACTGCTGGTAGGTCCTACTTTTTTCCTTTCATTCCTCTCTGCTCCCCTTCTTTTATCTCGCTGTTTCCTCTTAATTCACCGAGATCACTGCATATGGTGGATGGGGTACATTCTTTCAATGAACGCCTTGCTCCACAGCGCATAGCTGCCAACCAGTAATTTAAAAACATATTGAGTATGGTTTTCTGGCTGTGAGTCCGTAAGAAACTAGTGAATGGTAAAGATTTAGAGAGATTGGCATGAAAGTCCGGAGATGCCATTCTGGGTTGGCAAAAATATTGTCACACTTCATGCGCCAGAAAGGCAATCGGCTGGCAGATTTTTTGTTATTTACCATAAAGGGGTTAATTCAAGTAAAATGATCAATGTTTTATGGAATATATCATGCTGCCGTAGTTCGCACAGTTAGAGTATGTATTTCATTTTGAAAATGTGGGGCGCAATTTAGGTCTAGTAAAGTACTAAGCCTGTGGATATAATGTTGTGTTAGTTAAATGGCATGACATGTAAGATGCGTTGGTGCTTGGTGTTGGTGGATGCTGATGCTACTGCTGTTAGGTCTTACTTCTTGCCTTACATTATTTTGCTTATCTCATCTTGCTCATCCCTTTCCAACTTTACCCTGGAATCACCATATTTTATAGTTTGGTGGACACAGTAAATTCAGCCGAGTTTCTGGCACCTTTCCGTATTCTACCATGAAAGCAAAAGGCGTCACAGAGGTCATGGGGCTCTCTGTGTGCCAGAGCTGTTTAGAGTGGGCGGTTGGCAGGGGCTGCTGGTAGGTCCTGTATCTTTCTTTTCCTTCTTTCAATTATCTTTCAATAGTGGACGAGGTAAATTTCAAAGAAACAAAGTTGCTTCTTATATGATTGTATGTTCCTTCAGGATTCCGTTCATGTCACTCAGCCTCTTCCTCTGTTGTCCTGTTTCATTTTCCTGTTTGCCTTATTTATATCGTGTGTGGCAGTGTATTTATGCTTGTTTTGGTGATAACACCATTCCTCCAGCGCGTGGTTTAGCCCTGATTCTATGGTAACTACATACAAAATGGCACATGCTGGAATATAAATACAATTGTTGTCTGTTACCCTAAAGACTTTTTTATTTGGAATAGCCTGGGTCGAGAAGTCAGGATTTTCTACATTGGGTAAAATTCGGGGAGAAATTGGTCTTGAAAAAAATAATACTCTTGAATTTTGCGAGCGTGTCGGGAAAATTACAATGGATGCAGAAGTTGTGCGATCAACTACTTTTTGTGTGTGCTTGGAGCCTCGCCTTAATCGCAATACTCGCCTCTTTTCCATGCAACCCATTGCTATTACAACATGTCATTTCTGAGTTAATTCAGGGATGGGGATTTTCCGATTTTTCACAGAGCCTCGGGATTTTCAGATGAGACTTCCGAGATTTTTAAAATTTACAGATGAGACTTCCGAGATTTTTAAAATGGCCGCAAGGGAGTCCATGTTTCAGGGGGAAATGACGCGTCACCGGTCGTTCACACAGGCAAGGCCTGAGCCGACACTGTTTCCACCGGACCGACCTCTTATCTATTGGCTGCAGGCTTATCCTAATTTCATTGGCTGAATAGCCATCGGCCATTGTTGTAACCCGTATGGGACAGGGATGGGGATTTCCGGGTTTTTTGGTACAAAGGAGTTCCCCGTGTTTTTGTCTCAGTTTTATAGACACACAAGCACCAGCCATCTGGGAAAACAGAGAGAGAGAGACAGACAAACAGACAGATAGATAGATATTGAACAATAAACTTTTAGATATATAGGTAGTTACCATACAGGACTTGAACTCCAAAACGCTGTCTTGCCAGTCCAGCAATGTACTACTACGGGACTGTGATGAATGTGATACAAATCTCTCTTGAATTACAGAATTTTGATTCTAAAAAGTTGACATTGTGTTTTTTTTTATATTGCGGCCCTCTTCTTTATATTTCTTGTCCTTGTGTTTAAATGCAATGCTCTTACATAATACTATTTTGAAATTTTAAAGGGGGCGATGAAGTTCAGTTTTTTCTTCTCCAGATCTTGTCCCTATCCCTGTAGTTATCTTCCCGGACTTCTGTTTCTTTTGTCCGTGTGTAGAGGTCTTGAAAATTTGTTATGGATCCTGAAATTTGAATCAAGATTTGAGTGGGGACCCTGAATAGCTGTAAATTATCATACAAGATATTGTTCATCTCTTGGGCTATAGCCATTTTTGAATGCCAATGTTTGTATTTTACGTTGTTTATACATGTACACTCAAGAAGAATACAGTTAATGCTACCGGCCAAGGGCTTTTGCGATTTTGAAAGGAAACAATGTCGTGAAATAAAAACATAGATGTGAGAAAAATGGGTGTTCCCTATTGGGTGGTCTCATTTAACTACAGCTGGGGAAACCCCTCCCGACCCCGGAAGTCACTCCACATGTTTATGCCATCATTCCAGCCACAGTTATGATTCATGTTTTACTTTTTGATTTTTACCTGCTTCCAGATGTACAACACTGCAGGCCCCTACCAAACTGCTGGCCCCGTGCCACCGGTCCAAGGTGTTCCTGGCATTCCAGTTGCCAGTGTCAACAACATGCCAACGCAGCAACCTCCACAGAGCTACACGCAACCACAAACAGTGCAATCTAGTCAGCCGTCATTAGCTGGGTGAGTTGGCGTTGTAACGGGTCATGCACTTCTCTCTCTCTCCTTGTCTGTCTGTCTGTCTCTCTCTGTGTATGTGTGTATGTATCTCTCTCTCTTTCTCTCTCCCCTCCTTCTCTCTCCATTTCTCTATCTCTCATCTCTCTCTCTCTCCCTCACTCTCTCTCACTCTCTCTCACTCTCTCTCACTCACTCACTCACTCTCTCCCCCTCTCTATCTCTCATGTCTCTCCCTCTCTCCCTTTCTCTATCTCTCATGCCTCTCCCCCCCTCTCTCTCTCTCTCTCTCTCTCCATCTTTCTCTCTTTTTCTCTGTCTATCTCTCATGTCTAGTCTTTGTTGTCATTTACGGCTATAGGGTGTCTGGTAAGATAAAAAAGAAAATCAGTATATTTCATTCTTTGGTCTCACAAGTCTGAAGTGGTCATAAATCGATGTCTAGGGTAGACGGAAAAACGGACAAAAACGGCTGAAATTAGTAATCCAAAGCAAAACATGCAAATAAATGCTGGAAGGAGTGTTTCATTATATTTCAATTGCTAGTATTTACAACTCTGTATGGATATATATATATATATATATATATATATATATATATATATATATATATATATATATATATATATATATATATATATATATATATATTATGTAACATTTACATAATTATGGGGCCTGACATTTTTTTCATGCAAATATACGCCCTTGCCTGGTGCCGGGAGGTTGCTGCTTTGTTTTGGTAGAATTTTTTCATAAGAGGTATTCCAGGAAATATGACATTGATTTTTTTGCTGGACACTTTGCGCAACCAACCGTTTATTTTTACGTCATTTCCTGTCCACCATCTGACTTTGCTCCCTTGACTTCCTTGTGTTGCAGGCCCCCCAGATGGCTGACTACTCCTCTCCAGCATCACTGGGCGCTGTTCCCACCATGTCCACGGCACCCGCCTCCAACGGAAACCAGGTCATGTACCCCCAGGGCCCCCACTAGCATGCCCATGTACCACGCCTCCCCACCCCAGCAGCCGTTGTTGTAGGGTTGAAGAACTGTGGAACAAAAGATGTGTGTGTATAGAGAATGACAGGTCATGGGGCATGGTTGGTGGTGTAATGTGAGTTTGTTAGTCTATCGTGTTGTGGGATGCATGCTCGAGAATGAGTGAAGTGAGCGTTTTCATTTCATCTATTTTGTTCTTTTTTTTTCTTTTACGGCACAAGTCCATGATGTAATATTTGTATGCTATTTGATCACCATGTGAATAAATCCCCTAATTTATGTGACAGTTTGCCAGGAGAAAGGTATATGGGTATGCAGTGGCAGTGTGTATGTACGTCTGTAAGATTTTGTGAATGAGAGTGATTGAGTATTTGTGTAAGAACATTGAATTTCAGTCATAACTGATCCCTTTCTTGTGATGACAGTAGGTATTTTGACTCAAAAGGCCAGATTGGGCCATAAAAGGTCACAGTTAAACAATGCCTGTTATCTCATTTCGGCCTTTTGTGTATTTCTCATCTCACTTTATTTTTAAAACTTGTTTTTAAATTATGAGTTATCGTTATCATACATGACTGTCTTCACGTCAGTTGATTGTTTGTCTGTGGATTTTCTAAAGAAGAATGCAATTTTGCTTATATGTGCTTTATCCTTAACCGACACTATTCCAAAATATCTGTGTTTCATCAAAGTTGGTGCCACATGGGAGAGAGGAGAACGGACTTTGCAGATGCTGTGATGAATGGCTCCCGGGAGCTTGCTTCTGTCACTTTTTTTCTTTCTGTCTGTAAAATATCACATCATGTATAAAATGACAAATATTTGTGAATGTTATATATATATATATAAGTGGATGTAAAAAAATGGAATTGAAAACGCATGTTATTGAATACACGTATGTACACACTCTTGAGTTTACGTTGTCATTGAAATTTTATCATGTAGCTGCCTTCGTAACATGCAAAATGTTCCCATCTTTAAATGAGACCACAGAATTTGACATTATTTTTAAAATTTAAGCATGGTGTAATTTCTTACAATTCCAACGTTTTAGAAAAAGTGTGAAAACTTATTTTATGACTTAGATAAGAGCGTGCCTGCAGGCTCAGTTGACATTTGCCTGAATTTTATGTTTTGTCTTGTGAAATTAAATGTGAAAAAAAGTGTTTTTTTATCATCCCGAAGAGAGGAGTAGAATGCTCATCATAGTTGTTTTGTGATCAACATTCTGACGTGATAGTAAAGTGACATTGAGCTGTTATTAGAACGGATTAAAAAATTTGCAGTAGATTTGTATTACTAATGTGCATATATATATGGGGAGCAATGCAATCTTAAACAGAGGGGGAAGTAAAGCCGAGGGGTGTGAACTGACTATTTGCAAGTGCGTGGTTGAAGTTGTAGTGAGATTTATTGCTGAAAGAGATGCGGAAGAGAGTGTCTTTCTCTTATATACGAAACCTTGAGCTTGGTCTCATGTTGACATTTTTTATTGCCTTTCTATTGGTCAAGCTTGATTTTATGTTTACAAAGGGCTGAAACTGCAAAGAAATGCTTTGTTTGAGCTCTGCTACGCCTAGCAGTCGCTGTGGTGTATGGCGTATAAAATGGTTTTGTTGAGCCAGTTTGCTTTGCCTGCCAAACTCACTATCCAGCGGCTGTTTATTTGTTTTCCCCCCACTATGGTCTTGAAAGGCTGTCATTACTTGTCTAAGTGCAGTCTCCGTCTAGCATTTTCCTTCTGCCAGAATAATTTTCGTTTTAAAATATTTTATTTTTATTCATTACGCTGTACACAAAGTTGACCTGTGGCAACATTTCTCTGATCACTGACCACATTCCTGTGGTGTCGATATTAGAGAAAAGGGCCACTTGTTGATAGTCCACATGGTGTCCCTTGGATAATCTGATAGGTGGTCGGAAAAATATTTAATTCCAAAAGAAATCTCGTCTCTTGAATTTGGGACCAAGCATTTCTTAGTGTAAAACTAAGTATGTCTACGCTAATCGCAACCTTGAAATGACAGGGTCGTAAGTCTAAGCTGGTTAGTTTTGAGAAAATCGGTGCTAAAGAATCTAAAAGCAGAACTTATATGTCACTAAAATGAGCCTATATAAGGGTCAATGACCGTTGATATGCTATTTGAAGTCAGAATACGTATATAGATCCCTGGTGTGTTTATTTGATTTTTGTAAAAAATTGGACATACCATTGGCTGTGCAATGTCACCCATGCTAGGGTTATCAGTTTGTACACAACACCTGGCCATCAAGTCGGTGACACGTTTGTAAACAAGAATGAACATGATTCATAATAACAATGTCTGCGTGTGTTATCGATGTGTAGAAAGAGAAAGAGACAGAGCCAGAGGGGGAGAGAGAAAGAGACAAGGGACAAAGACAAATAAAGACAGAATGATAGGAAGATAACCATCCATGCACAAATGGAGAAAAACGGTGATCAGATAAACAATACAAAAACGGAGCAAGAAGTAACAAATTAGACATAAAACAGAGAGCAGAGAGAGACAGACTAACAAAAAAGTAAGCCGACAGATTCAGATAGGCAAACAAAGACATCTTCTTTGACCATAAAATACATGATGATTATAACCCATGCTGTCATCACAGTTTTCATTTGAGCTAAGATTGGATCAGGGTTGGGGGGGGGGGGGGGGAACATTGGGTTAACTCAGAATAATGCATGCAAAAAACCCCCCGAAACAATAGCACTACAAGTCAGGGATCTCATCTAACTCACTGCCATTACTGACATTGACATGTATTTTGTGCCCTATTGGCGGACTAAGGGTTGGCTGAATAAAGAGCGTTTTTTAGTATACATATGGCTTTTTTCCTACGGCAGAGTGTTGAAGGTTTTGGATGTTAACAATAGTCTTAACTGTTGAGTGAGCCAGCCAGCCAACAATGATACAAAATGTATACAGTGACATACAGACTAAAACTAAAAGTCAGGTGTTTTTTTAATACTTCATAATTCCTCCTGCCTATTTTTTCAGTTGTTTAAATTCTAGTTCTGCCTTCACTTATTTCATATTTATATTGCTTTCATCAAAGAAGGATAGTGTGTTCCTCAGAAGTACATTTTTCACAGGAATTCTAAGTATTGTTGAGATAGAGAGAGAATGTTATGTATGGTTCATGGAACTGGAACTTACCCTGGTTTCTATAGCGCATGATGAATACATGGCCTCTTAGACAGGACGATAAACTCTCACATGCAATGTTGCTCCCCAGCTAATGCTGGTATTTATTTGCATTTGGGTTGGGAGAGGAATGCGTGTCGCCTTATCTTTCCCATGAAACACAACATAGGAACTAGTAATGCCAGGATTTGAACCCATTAGCTCATAATCCCAATTTATGCTGTCTAACAACGAGGCTACCAACATTAGCTTTCTGAAATAATTGTGTATACAATGAGTTCAGCTTAACTATCAAATGAAGTACATGTGTATTCCTGGAAGACCTAGTACAGTCACATTTCGATAGTCCGAACACCTCTGTTCCGAGTCAAATTATCTGGTAGTCAAGACATCCAGGTTATCGAATCGCTGATCAAAGTGACACATTTTGAATCAGCCACAAGCCTCAGAATTTACAATAATGTAGGCTTAGATAATTTACGACACTGTTTGGACACCCATCTTCTACAGAGCGTCTATCCATCTACTTGGGCATTGTGGCACATTAGTCAATTGGTTGTGACGCCATGTTTGCTTAATTGTATGGCTGAAGTGGTGTTAGGAAAGTAGGAAAGTCGAGTCAGGTGGCTTTGATGTGCCGTTGGCGGACTGGTTAAACTATCTTAAACAGTCAAATGTTCAGTTTATCGAAGCATAAACTCTCTGTATTGTGGTAACTTGTTTTAAAATTAGGTGTTTGGATCCGGGATCCCAAATTTACGGATCATCAGGTACAAATAAGAAGGAAAAATCCGTCCTCTTCTCATCTGTTTGGATAGTCAAGACATCCGTACTATCGAAGTCTGGACTACCGAGACGTGGCTGTACTATCATGATTTAACATAAGTCTGATCCATGTTCCTTGGTGGATAGACACTATCTCTTACCAATTCTTATTTCAGTTTTCAGGCTTTGGCTCACGGTACTGTTACATGTCCTAGGTGTGTGTGTGTTTTGCAGCTTGTTTTGAATTGTTCTTTGATATTCAGGAATTTTGTGAATGAATCATTAATGTTTAAGCTGCTGGCGTAAATGTGTTGTAAGAGAAAATGGACAGAGTTTTTTTACAATACAATTGTGCGGGTTTATTTGTGAGAATGAGAATAACAACAGAAACTACCAGTTTTAGTGTTGTGATACTATATATATAAATGTGCTTTTTGTTAAAAAAAAGAAGAAAAGTAACACTAACACCAATTCATTCCATTTACGGTAGGTTTGAGTGATGAAACATTGATATGATGTGCAAAGTGTAGTAGATCAATGCCGTGAAGGTTTTAAAATTTAACTGCATGTACCTGTCCATTCGTTTGAAAGTCCCTGATCCTGGAAGCTGTTGTTCACGGTCTTGGTGTGGGTCGTTGCCGAATGTTGTCGGTAGTGGTAGGTCGTACTCATCTCCTTCCACTCTTCCGGGACACGGTAAATGGCAATGAAAGTAAAGCAAAGCCTTGTGTGTGCTCGCTATCTTTTTTTAAATTACAATAGACTTGAAGTTATACAAAAATAGCCTTTCTGTTTTTGTTCCGTTTGTTCTTTTCAAAATAAGTAGACTGCCACTGTCATGTTATTTTGTAGGTTGGTTGACAGACGCTACTGGCAGTTGGTAGGTTTTAGTTTTATTCATGTACTTCTTTCCTTTCACTCCTTAATATTCTCATTTCTTTCATCTTACTGTTTTTTTCTTAGTTCACCCTCAGATCAACGCTTATGGTGAAAACAAAAAAACCGAACAAAGCCAGCTTTTTGTAGGCCAATATAATAAAGTAGAAATAATGAGATCGACACATATGAAAGTTGGACATATTTATTGGATTTTTGGGGTTCCAAACAAGCAAGTACATATTTATTGATGGGCAATTCACGAGTTGGTCGATCGATGAGTTCACAGCTCTTCTGAATTTGCCTGGAATAAGTTAGATTTTATGAAACATTGTATTCGCTTTACCCCTGTGTCCCAAGTAGGATGTGTACCGGTATCATTTTGTTGTTGTTTGGCCTGACTCTATTTCTCTTTCCAACTTTAGGATCTATTAGAGTTTTGATACAGTGGAAACGTATGAATAATAAATGGATAAGTATGGGTTGATAGATTGTGTGTTAATTTGACTTTGTGGTTCGATAGATTGAGTGTTCTGGTTGCATTTATGAGTCTATAGATTGAGCAGTGTCAGTAGTTAGTACTGTGTTTAAAAAAATTGTGAATCTTTGATCTACGCAAATTTGGATATCCCTCCCCATCTCATTATCTACAGATTTCAAAGAATAGCACCCAGGCTTCTATGTGTATGGATGGATTGAGATCTTTTTTTTTGTGGTCATGGGCCTAGAGCTGTCGTAAGTTGGGAGGGGCGCTATAGAAATGAATTTTATTATTATGGAATCTATTGCGGCTGATGTATTGAAATCTGCCCCCATTATATTAGTACATGTAGAAGTTGTGACTTTCAGACTTGAAATACCAAATACATAATATACATTTAACACAGAACTGAAATCACTTTCTCAGGACCTATTAAATCCGTGAATATGCTATTGATGTCTAGAAATCTAGTTCTTCAAATCTTTTGATAAGATTAAGATTTATCGTGGGCGGATGGCGGGCTCTGTTGGTAGGTCCTACTTCTTTCCATCTAGCTTGTTGTTTTCCTCCTAATTCACCCTGAGTTCGCCGTGATTGGTGTACGAGGTAAATTGCAATGAAAGTCAGATTGCTTTTCAAACAAGATAATGACATGAATAATTGTTGAAAGACCGTTGGTTGCAAGCGGTGTCGTGTCAATTGTCCATGTATTAAAAGACTGGTTGCAAACAGTGTCAAGTCAGTTGTCCATGCACTTCACAAACTTAATGCATGATAGACCTGGATGGAAAACCGACCACCGTCTATACCAGTGCTTCTCTAACCCTGAAATGGCGGAATGGCAGTTTTGTTTTTCAATGTGTCTTGAAACAAGCCAATCCAGCATAGTAGTATTCGTAATAAATCAGCCAGATCTTTTAATCTCCACATATCGGCAGACGATGGCTTCTGTACGGTCATCTGTACAATCACCACACCTTGAGTAGCGCACTGGTCTCCATACTATTTGGAAAGGATTGGTGGATTTATGCAATTTAAGTAATAACGTAGTTAATTTTTTTATCCAAATGTTGTTCAAAAGTATTGGGTTTTTTCGTACTTAAGTGAAGCTTCTCCGGTCCAACGGTTAAACGGTTTACTTTTTATTTCTGTAAATAGAGTACTTCTCATGCACTTCAGAAAATAAATTTTCTTTCTTGATACTTGGTGGATATATGACTATGGTAGTTTTTCCATCTTTGTCTTCATATGTATGCATACAATGCCCAATTCTTTAATGTAGATGGGTGGTTGGTGGGCACTTAAAAAAGTTTACTTTTTATTATCTCTGTAAATACTGTACTTCTCGTGCACTTCAGAAAATAAATTTTCTCTCTTGATACTTGGTGGATATATGACTATGGTAGTTTTTCCATCTTTGTCTTCATATGTATGCATACAATGCCCAATTCTTTAATGTAGATGGGTGGTTGGTGGACACTACTAGGTAGGTCATACTTCTGTCCTTTCACCCTGAGATCACTGCATATGGTGGATGGGTGAATTCCTATTAAACGTATTGATTCAAATGATACACTAATCAATGCTGTTCACTGGGGATTGAAGAGACGGATAATGTAATTTAATGATACAATGTAATAACAAGAAAGAGTTGTTACTAGTGTACACATCATCACACATAGCCTTTTCGTTTTGATGTTTTCATTGCCTGAGTTTGGGGATTTTTGTTTGATTGGTTGTTTTTGTTGTTTTCCGATGATGATGTAATGTAAATTAATCAACAGACAAATTATAGATGGAATAAGTTACTTTATTATGTATACAACTTGTAAATGTAATGAATAAGAATAGCAATGATAATAAATGTGTACGCATATAATACATGTCATAAATGTGTTTTGTTGTCTATTACTATGACTCTTTTATTCTTGAACAATAAAAAGAAGAGAACAAAACTGTTGCTTGACTTTATCATTTGTCATTAGTTTTCTTCTTCTACTTGTCTGTGCCTTTACTTTTGGGCTGAGCTTTAAATAAATTAAATTACATGTACATGTATACGTGTACATATAATTCTTTCTTTTGTCAGTATGTCAGTATGGGTGGGAGGTTGGTGTGGAGGCTGCTGGTCAGTTCCACTTTTCTCCTTCACTACTTCTTTTCCTCTTGTTTTATCTTTCATCTTGCAGTTTCCTCTTAATTCACCACATGATCATCGCATGTGGTGGATGGGGCGAAATTCAATGAAACCAGTCTGCATCGGTTTCACTTTAACATTAACATCTTTAAAAATAATAATAATTTCTTTTGTCCTTATTCGTCACTTTTGACATGGTTCCTTGCCTCATGGTCGTGGGCGGTTGGCGGAATCTACTGGTAAGTCCTACTTCTTCCCTATCTTTCACCTTTGTCTTGCTGTTTCCTCTGCAAATGGTGGATGGGATGGGTTATATGGAAAAATCTTAGCCACCTTGGGGATTGAACCCACGACCTCTGTATCGGCCATCATCGCCTCGCAATGAAAAGAAAGCGTGCTACCAACTGAGCTAACTAACTACGAGCAGAGGTCGCAGGTTCAATTCCCAGACTTTCCATAGGGCCGTAGAGCTTTTCTTCCACTACTTCCAGAGGTGCCTCCCCCGACCATGTCGCCGTTCTGTCTGATGCGTAATCTCGGGAATTTTGCTCGGAAAGGTCCTACTTCTTCATTATCATTCTTGCACTTATATTTTGCTTTCATGTTGATGTTTCCTATTTATTGCCCTGAGATCACTAAAAATGATGGACGGGGTGTATTTCAATTAAACAGACAAGCAAACAATGGTTCTTGAGCTTGTCACTTTCAATGTTCGAGAGAGTCAGTTTATATCTATCTTGTCATTATTGATAGTGATAAGAAAACATTAATTGAATTTCTTGCACAAGGGAAATGATGAAAAGATAAAAAATACGTACAAGAATAAACCCACATTTGATCATTGGGTATCAAGGAGACCGCATTATATCATTGGGTATTGAAGAAACCACATTATATCCTTGGGAATCAAAGAAACCACATTATATCATTGGGTATCAAAAAAACCACATTATATCATTGGGTATCAAAAAAACCACATTATATCATTGGGAATCAAAGAAATCACATTATATCATTGGGAATTAAAGAAACCACATTATATCATTGAGAATCAAAGAAACCACATTATATCCTTGGGTATCAAAGAAACCACATTATATCATTGGGAATCAAAAAAACCACATTATATCCTTGGGAATTAAAGAAACCACATTATATCCTTGGGTATCAAAGAAACCACATTATATCCTTGGGTTTCAAAGAAACCACATTATATCATTGGGAATCAAAGAAACCACATTATATCATTTGGTATCAAAGAAACCACATTATATCATTGGGAATTAAAGAAACCACATTATATCATTGGGAATCAAAGAAACCACATTATATCCTTGGGAATCAAAGAAACCACATTATATCCTTGGGAATCAAAGAAACCACATTATATCCTTGGGAATCAAAGAAACCACATTATATCATTGGGAATCAAAGAAACCACATTATATCCTTGGGTATCAAAGAAACACATTATATCATTGGGAATCAAAGAAACCACATTATATCATTTGGTATCAAAGAAACCACATTATATCATTGGGAATCAAAGAAACCACATTATATCCTTGGGAATCAAAGAAACCACATTATATCATTGGATAATCAAAGAAACCACATTATATCATTGGGAATCAAAGAAACCACATTATATCATTGGGTATCAAAGAAACCAGTTCATTGATAATCAAAGATATCACATTATATCCTTGGCTGTCAAAGAAACCACATTATATCCTCGGGTATCAAAGAAAAGTAGAAACCACATTAGATCATTGGCTATCAAAGAAATCACATTAGATCATTGGGTATCAAGGAGATCGCATTAGATTATTGGGATCAAGGAGAACATTAGATCATTGTCTATCAAAGAAATCACATTATATCATTGGGAATCAAAGAGATCACTGTAGATCATTGGATCAAAGGGATCAAGTGGGTATCAAAGGGACCACATTATCAAGGAGATCACATTGGATCATTGGCTAAGGGAAACCATCATTGGGTCCTGGGTATCAAAGAAACCACATTAGATCATTGGGTATCAAGGAGATCACATTGGATCATTGGGTATCAAGAGACCACATTAGATCATTGGGTATCAAGGAGATCACATTAGATCATTGGGTATCAAGGAGACCACATTAGATCATTGGGTATCAAAGAAATCACATTAGATCATTGGGTATCAAGGAGATCACTGTAGAGTCAAGGGGATCACATTAGATCATTGAGTATCAAGGAAACCGTAGAACACCACATTAGATCATTAGATCTGGGTATCAATGAGACTACAGTAAATCATTGGGTATCAAGGGATCACGTTAGATCAGTGGGTATCAAGGAGACCACATTGGATCATTGGGTATCAAGGAGATCACATTGGATCATTGGGCATCAAGGAGACCACATTGGGTCATTGGGCATCAAGAGACCACATTAGATCATTGGGTATCAATGAGATCACATTAGATCATTTGGTATCAACGAGACCACATTAGATCATTGCGTATCAAGGAAGCCACATTAGATCATTGGGTATCAAGGAGACTCACATTAGATCATTGGGTATCAAGGAGACACATTAGATCATTGGAATTCATTAGATCATTGGGTATCAAGAAACCACATTAGAGATCACATTAGATCATTGGGTATCAAGAAACCACATTAGATCATTGGGTATCAAGGAGATCACATTAGATCATTGGGTATCAAGGAGATCACCGTAGAACATTGGGTAGCAAGGGAAACTGGATTGGATCATTGGGTATCAAGAAACCACATTAGATCATTGGGTATCAAAGAGACCACATTGGATCATTGGGTATCAATTGGAAGTATCACATTAGATCATTGGGTATCAAGGAGACCACATTGGTTCATTGGGCATCAAGGAGATCATATTGGATCATTGGGTATGAAGACATCCCATTTGGATGATTGAGTATCAAGGATATGAAGGTCACATTAGATCATTTGGTATCAAGGAGGCCACATTAGATGATTGTGTATCAAGGAGACCACATTAGATCATTGGGTATCAATAAGACCACATTAGATCATTGGGTATCAAGGAGATCACATTAGATCATTGGGTATCAAGAATATCACATACAGATCATTGGGTATCAAGAAACCACATTAGATCATTAAGGATATCAAGATAACCACATTAGATCATTGGGTATCAAAGAAACCACATTAGATCATTAGGTATCAAGAACATCAGATCATTGTATTAGATCATTGGGTATCAAGGAAACCACATTAGATCATTGGGTATCAAGGAGATCACATTAGATCATTGGGTATCAAGGAAATCACATTAGATCAAGGAGATCACATTAGATTGAGTATCAAGGAGATCACATTAGATCATTGTCAAGGAGATCAAGAAATCCACATTAGATCATTGGGATCACATTATATATTGTATGTAAAGGAATCACATTAGATAACTGAGTATCAAGGAGATCACATTATATCACAAAGGAAACCACATTGGATAATTGGGTATCAAGGAACCCATTAGATCAGTATCAAAGGAGATCACATTGGATTGGGTATCAAGGAGATCACATTGGATCATTGGGTATCAAGGAGATCACATTAGATCATTGGGTATGAAGGTTATCACATTAAATTATTGGGTATGAAAGATAAGACATTAGATCATTGGATATGAAGGATATCACATTAGATCATTGACTATCAAGGAGATCACATTAGGTCATTATCACATTAGATCATTGATTGATTACATTAGGTCATTGGGTATCAAATAGACCACATTAGATCATTGGGTATCAAAGAAGACCATATTAGATGATTGGGTATCAAGGATACTATATTGGATCATTGGCTGTCAAGGAGACCACATTAGATCGTTGGGTATCAAGGAGGTCAGTTTGGATCATTGGGTATCAAGGAGACTACATTCGATCATTGAGTATCAATGAAACCACATTAGATCATTGGCTATCAAAGAGACCACATTACATTATCATGGATACTACATTAAATCATTGGGTATCAAAGGAGACCACATTAGATCATTGGGTATCAATGAGATTACATTATATCATTGGGTATCAAGGAGATCACATTAGATAACTGGGTATCGAGGAGATCACATTAGATCATTGAGTATCAATTGAAATTGTATCAAATGGGTAGCTAGGTTCACATTAGATAACTGGGTAGCTATCAAGGAAATTGTATCAAATGGGTATCATTGTGAAAGTGAAATTGTAACGAAATGGGTACTAGGTTGGGTGAAAGAAATTGTAACGAAATGGGTAGAGGTTGGGTGAAAGTGAAATTGTAACGAAATGGGTAGCTAGGTTGGGCGAAAGGGAAATTTGGTGAGGAAAGCAGCATTGATGGACGAGCCAAATCAGGATTTTTACTCTTGATGTACCCTACACTCAACTCCTGACTATGGGACTATATTCTAACATGAGATCGTGAGCAAGACGTCGACACCTTAGATATATTCTAACAAAGGAGATCACAAGCAAGACGTCGACTACCTGACTATGGGACTATATTCTAACATGAGATATCAATGAGACGTCGACTACCTGACTATGGGACTATATTCTAACATGAGATATCAAGGTCGACTACCTGACTATGGGACTATATTCCTCATGAGATCAATGAGACGTCGACTCCTGACTATGGGACTATATTCCATGAGATACAATCAGACGTCGACTACCTGACTATGCGACTATATTCATTGAGATACAAGGCAAGACGTCGACTACCTGACTAGGACTATATTCTAACATGAGATACGAGCAAGACGTCGAACCCTGACTATGGGACTATATTCTAACATGAGATACGAATGAGTGATCGACTACCTGACTATGGGACTATATTCTAACATGAGATACAAGCAAGACGTCGACTACCTGACTATAGGACTATATTCTAACATGAGATACAAGCAAGATGTCGACTACCTGACTATGGGACTATATTCTAACATGAGATACAAACAAGACGTCGACTACCTGACTATGGGATTATATTCTAACATGAGATACGAGCAAGACGTCGACTACCTGACTATGGGACTAGTTCTAACATGAGATACAAGCAAGACGTCGACAACTGACTATGGGACTATATTCTAACATGAGATACGAATGGACGTCGACTGCCTGACTATGGGACTATATTCTAACATGAGATACGAATGAGACGTCGACTACCTGACTATGGGACTATATTCTAACATGAGATACAAGCAAGACGTCGACTCTGACTATGGGACTATATTCTAACATGAGATACGAGCAAGACGTCGACTCTGACTATGGGACTATATTCTAACATGAGATACGAATGAGACGTCGACTACCTGACTATGGGACTATATTCTGAGATACAAACAAGACGTCGACTACCTTAGACTATATTCTAACATGAGATACGAGCAAGACGTCGACTACCTGACTATGGGACTATATTCTAACATGAGATACAAACAAGACGTCAACTACCTGACTATGGGACTATATTCTAACATGAGATAGATGAGATGTCGACTACCTGACTATGGGACTATATTCTAACATGAGATACCAAGCAAAGGAACCTGATTGAGATACGAATGAGACGTCGACTGACTATGGGACTATATTCTAACATGAGATACGAATGAGACGTCGACTAGAGACGTCGACTACCAGGACTATATTCTAACATGACTAATTCTAACATGAGATACAAAATGAGACGTCGACTACCTGACTATGGGACTATATTCTAACATGAGATACCAGCAAAACGTTGCTACCTGACTATGGGACTATATTCTAACATGAGATACGAGATGAGACGTCGACTACCTGACTATGGGACTATATTCTAACATGAGATACGAATGAGACGTCGACTACCTGACTATGGGACTATATTCTAACATGAGATACGAATGAGACGTCGACTACCTGACTATGGGACTATATTCTAAATGAGATACAAGCAAGACGTTGACTACCTGACTATGGGACTATATTCTAACATGAGATACAAGCAAGACGTCGACTACCTGACTATGGGACTATATTCTAACATGAGATACAAGCAAGACATCGACTACCTGACTATGGGGACTATATTCTAACATGAGATACGAGATGAGACGTCGACTACCTGACTATGGGACTATATTCTAACATGAGATACAAGCAAGACGTCGACTACCTGACTATGGGACTATATTCTAACATGAGATACAAGCAAGACGTCGACTACCTGACTATGGGACTATATTCTAACATGAGATACAAGCAAGAGTCGACTACCTGACTATGGGACTATATTCTAACATGAGATACGAATGAGATGTCGACTACCTGACTATGGGACTATATTCTAACATGAGATACAAGCAAGACGTCGACTACCTGACTATGGGACTATATTCTAACATGAGATACGAATGAGACGTCGACTACCTGACTATGGGACTATATTCTAACATGAGATACGAATGCAAGACGTCGACTACCTGACTATGGGACTATATTCTAACATGAGATACGAATGAGACGTCGACTACCTGACTATGGGACTATATTCTAACATGAGATACCAGCAAAACGTCGACTACCTGACTATGGACTATATTCTAACATGAGATACGAATGAGACGTCGACTACCTGACTATGGGACTATATTCTAACATGAGATACGAATGAGACGTCGACTACCTGACTATGGGACTATATTCTAACATGAGATACGAATGAGACGTCGACTACCTGACTATGGGACTATATTCTAACATGAGATACGAATGGAGACGTCGACTACCTGACTATGGGACTATATTCTAACATGAGATACAAGCAAGACGTCGACTACCTGACTATGGGACTATATTCTAACATGAGATACAAGCAAGACATCGACTACCTGACTATGGGACTATATTCTAACATGAGATACGAATGAGACGTCGACTACCTGACTATGGGACTATATTCTAACATGAGATACCAGCAAGACGTCGACTACCTGACGATGGGACTATATTCTAACATGAGATACAAGCAAGACGTCGACTACCTGACTATGGGACTATATTCTAACATGAGATACGAATGAGACGTCGACTACCTGACTGGGACTATATTCTAACATGAGATACGAGCAAGACGTCGACTACCTGACTATGGGACTATATTCTAACATGAGATACAAGCAAGACGTCGACTACCTGATTATGGGACTATATTCTAACGTCGACTACCTGACTATGGGACTATATTCTAACATGAGATACGAATGAGACGTCGACTACCTGACTATGGGACTATATTCTAACATGAGATACAAGCAAGACGTCGACTACCTGACTATGGGACTATATTCTAACATGAGATACAAGAAAGACGTCGACTACCTGACTATGGGACTATATTCTAACATGAGATACAAGCAAGACTCGACTACCTGACTATGGGACTATATTCTAACATGAGATACAAGCAAGACGTCGACTACCTGACTATGGGACTATATTCTAACATGAGATACGAATGAGACGTCGACTACCTGACTATGGGACTATATTCTAACATGAGATACGAATGAGACGTCGACTACCTGACTATGGGACTATATTCTAACATGAGATACAAGCAAGACATCGACTACCTGACTATGGGACTATATTCTAACATGAGATACGAAGCAAGACGTCGACTACCTGACTATGGGACTATATTCTAACATGAGATACCAGAAAGACGTCGACTACCTGACTATGGGACTATATTCTAACATGAGATACAAGCAAGACGTCGACTACCTGACTATGGGACTATATTCTAACATGAGATACAAATGAGACGTCGACTACCTGACTATGGGACTATATTCTAACATGAGATACGAGCAAAACGTCGACTACCTGACTATGGGACTATATTCTAACATGAGATACGAGCAAGACGTCGACTACCTGACTATGGGACTATATTCTAACATGAGATACCAGCAAGATGTCGACTTTTATATTCTATGAGATACCAGCAAGATGTCGACTCTGACTATGGGACTAGAACATGGATGGCATCTATATTATTAAATGAGATACAAGCAAGACGTCGACTACCTGACTATGGGACTATATTCTAACATGAGATACCAGCAAGACGTCGTAGCCATGGGACTATTTTCTAACATGAGATACGAAGGAGACGTCGACTGCCTGACTATGGGACTATATTCTAACATAAGATACAAGCAAGACGTCGACTACCTGACTTGGGTGAGATGTGACGTCGACTACCTGACTATGGGACTATATTCTAACATGAGATACGAGCAAGACGTCGACTACCTGACTATGGGACTATATTCTAACATGAGATACAAGCAAGACGTCTTACCTGACTATGGGAC
>JAXRKP010001626.1:97500-105779 GCA_037039925.1 Doris montereyensis
CATCCTCCTGCCTTCAGCCTCAGAATCCATCCTTCATCCTCCTGCCTTCAGCCTCCATCCTTCATCCTCCTGCCTTCAGCCTCCATCATCCTTCATTCTCCATTCATTCTCCTGCCTTCATCCTCCATCCTTCATCCTCCATCCTTCATTCTCCTTTTATTCTTCAGTTCTTCATCTTCATCTTTCCATCATTCTTCATCTTCATTCTCCATCCTTCATCCTTCCATCCTTCATCCTTTCCTTCATCCTTCATCTTTCCTTCCATCCTCCATCTTTCCTTCATCCATTCCATCTTTCATCTTCATTCATCCTGCCTTCATCCTCCATCCTTCATTCTCCATCCTTCATCCTCCATCCTTCATTCTCATCCTTCATTCTTCCTTCATCCTCCATCCTTCATTCTCCATCCTTCATCCTCATTCTTATTCTTCATCCTTCATCCTTCATCTTCATCTTCATCCTTCATCCTTCATCCTTCATCCTTCATCCTCCATCCTTCATCCTCCATCCTTCATTCTCCTGCCTTCATCCTCCCATCTTCATTTCATTCTCCATCCTTCATCCTCCCATCCTTTCTTCATTCTTCATTCTCCATCCTTCATCCTCCATCCTTCATCCTTCCATTCTTCATCCTTCATCCTCATCCTTCATTCTCCATCCTTCATCCTTCATCCTTCATTCTCCATCTTCATCATTCATCCTTCATTCTCCATCCTTCATCCTTCATCCTTCATTCTCCATCCTTCATCCTCCATCCTTCATTCTCATGCCTTCATCCTCCATCCTTCATTCTCCTCCTTCATCCTCCATCCTTCATTCTCCTGCCTTCATCCTCCATCCTTCATTCTCCATCCTTCATCCTCCATCCTTCATTCTCCTCCTTCATCCTCCATCCTTCATTCTCCATCCTTCATCCTTCATTCTGCCTTCATCCTCTATCCTTCATCCTTCATCCTTCATCTTCCATCCTTCATTCTCCATCCTTCATTCTCCATCCTTCATCCTCCATCCTTCATTCTCCTGCCTTCATCATCCATCCTTCATCCTCCATCCTTCGTTTTCCATCCTTCATCCTCCATCCTTCATCCTCCATCCTTCATTCTCCTGCCTTCATTCTCCTGCCTTCATCCTCCATCCTTCATCCTCCATCCTTCATCCTCCATCCTTCATCCTCCATCCTTCATTCTCCTGCCTTCATCCTCCATCCTTCATCCTCCATCCTTCATCCTCCATCCTTCATCCTCCATCCTTCATTCTCCTGCCTTCATCCTCCATCCTTCATTCTCCATCTTTCATCCTCCATCGTTCATTCTTTGCCTTCATCCTCCATCCTTCATTCTCCTGCCTTTCTGCCGAAAAATATACTAAGCTCGGTTTGAAGGAGACAAAGGAAGGAAAGAAGTAATGCAGGCCAAAATTACAAATGAAATATAGTTTTGAAGGACGGTCTATATTATATTGCACCCGACTTGCAGCAACTGTTCATGGTCCGTCAAAGTGAAGTGGAACGTGCTGCATTTCAACTTGCTGGACGGACGCGATGAGCGATCGCTCACTGTCTCACCGGATGTCGGTGACGTCACTGAGTCTAGCGGGGAGATGTATCTGGTCCAATATCTTTTTAATGGTTGATCGGATCAAAAATCTGATTTCAAATTTGAAATTAGCGACTCAAATTCTAGGCAAGATTCGAGCCGAATTTAGTTTTTTCAATTATAAGATAATTTTGAATCAATTCTCCCACCGCGACGGGAGCAGTGGCAGGAATATTGTGTCTGACACGGTGATGAAGCAGATATTATATAATGTGTAGTACAACCGTTATGATTTATCTCATTTGCACAGCATTTATTACAGATTCTTCAATTCAATTCCTAAAAATAATGGCTGTCTTTCCACCACAAAACGAGGAGGCACCAATTAATGCAGTTGAATCGAGACCGACCTTATATGACAGAGGAGAGAGAAATTACAGCAACAGAGATAAGAGATTGAATGTAGAAGGTTCCATTCGAAAATACTCCTTAAATTTGATCGAGTCCTGTCGCAACATCGGCATTAGATGGTGATATTCACCACACACATTCCTTAACTTGTTGATGGGGTGAATTGACATTAAACGCCTTTTGGTGCGCCTTCTTCTTCGTAAATACAGCATCAAAGCTAACTTGCTTTTTTCTTGAAAGCGCCATTGTGTCAAATACAGTGACTAAGTGAGTTGCTTTCAACGATGAATAGTGTGTTACGAGCTTAGTAAAAAAAAATGAAGGCGGAAAAGGGCGGGCGCAGTATACCCATACGTTTGCATCCGTCAACCGTCTTCATTTTGAAGACAACAGTTGGACGGACTTACTATATTTCCAGCCTTAATCCTCCATCCTTCATTCTCCATCCTTCATTCTCTATCCTTCATCCTCCATCATTCATCCTCCTGCCTTCATCCTCCATCCTTTATCCTTCATCCTTCATTCTCCTGCCTTCATCCTCCATCCTTCATCCTCCATCCTTCATTCTCCATCCTTCATCCTCCATCCTTCATTCTCCTGCCTTCATCCTCCATCCTTCATTCTCCATCCTTCATCCTCCATCCTTCATCCTCCTGCCTTCATTCTCCATCCTTCATTCTCCATCCTTCATCCTCCATCCTTCATTCTCCATCCTTCATCCTCCTGCCTTCATCTTCCTGCCTTCATTCTCCTGCTTTCATCCTCCATCCTTCATCCTCCATCCTTCATCCTCCATCCTTCATCCTCCATCCTTCATCCTCTATCCTTCATCCTCCATCCTTCATTCTCCTGCCTTGATCCTCCATCCTTCATCCTCCATCCTTCATCCTCCATCCTTCATCCTCCTGCCTTCATCTTCCATCCTTCATCCTCCATCCTCATCCTCCATCCTTCATCCTCCATCCTTCATCCTCCTGCCTTCATATCCATCTTTCATCCTCCACCTTCACCCTCCATCCTCCATCCTTCATCCTACATCCTTTATCCTCCATCCTTCATCCTCCATCCTTCATACTTCATCCTCCATCCTCCATCATCATTCATCCTCCATTCTTCATCCTTCATCCTCCATCCTTCATCCTCCATCCTCCATCCTTCATCCTTCATCCTCCATCCTCCATCCTTCATCCTTCATCGTCCATCCGTCATCCTCCATCCTTCATCCTTCATCCTCCATCCTTCATCCTTCATCCTTCATCCTCCATCCTCCATCCTTCATCCTTCATCCTCCATCCTTCATCCTTCATCCATCGTCCATCTCCATCCTCCATCCTTCATCCTCCATCCTCCATCCTTCATCCTCCATCCTTCATCCTCCATCCTTCATCTTCATCGTCCATCCTTCATCCATCCATCCTTCATCCTTCATCCTTCATCTCCATCCTTCATCCTTCATCCTCCATCCTCCATCCTTCATCCTTCATCCTCCATCCTTCATCCTCCATCCTTCATCCTCCATCCATCCCCATCCTTCATCCTGCCTTCATCCTCCATCCTTCATCCTCCATCCTTCATCCTCCATCCATCCTCCATCCTTCATCCTGCCTTCATCCTCCATCCTTCATCCTCCATCCTTCATCCTCCATCCTTCATCCTCCATCCTTCATCCTCCTCCTTCATCCTCCATCCTTCACCCTCCATGCCTTCACCCTCCATCACCCTCCATCCCATCCTTCATCCTCCATCCTTTCATCCTCCATCCTTCACCCTCCATCCTTGCCTACATCCTCCATCCTTCACCCTCCTGCCTTCATCCTCCATCCTTCACCCTCCTGCCTTCATCCTCCATCCTTCACCCTCCTGCCTTCATCCTCCATCCTGCCTTCATCCTCCATCCTTCACCCTCCTGCCTTCATCCTCCATCCTTCATCCTCCTGCCTCCCTTTAATCTCCTTCATCCCCCCCCAAACGTGAAATCTCAACTCTCTGACACCTTTGCGAAAAGAAAAGAAAAAAAATAAGATTAACAGCGCCTGAAAGGGTGCTCTACGCCCACCGCCATTGTCTTCCCAAAACAAAAATCTACCAAATCAGATAGAGTCCTCCAACAGTATCACATCATTCCATTGGTCGCTGGAATCACCTCAACTCACCTCGCCCCACTTTACTGACTGACCTCTGTCTATCTCCTGGACGAGATCAAAGATCTATCTTTCAACCATCACACAACACAATGGTGTTAAAAGGGAGAAGAGAACACGAAGGCAAAGGAGAACAGAGAGAATAATACACGTGAGTCAAAAAAGATGACAGCAATTTATGTAAATAGAAGTGGTGAATAAATAGAATTGAAAAAGACAAGAGAGATGTGTAAAATTGTATAAATGAGGAGAAAATGGGAAAGGCAGATCTATGTTATAACGGAGGAGAAGTAAAAGAGAACTAGTAGAAAAGAGAACAAAAGAAAATCATCAAAAAAAAAAAAAAAAAGGAGGGAGAAAATACATGTCGTAGATCTACAAAAAAATAATGTAAAAATGTAAAAAAAAAAAAAGAAGGTTGAAACAAAAAAAAAAGGGACAAAAAGTGATAATTCCAACAAAGTATACAAAATAAACTCGTCATTTTTAGGGTATAACACTTGGCTCCACTGTTGCTCCTTTTGTAAAAAAAATAAAGTAAAATTAAGGTAATCTATATCAAGTAAACAATGCATTGATAACAAGAATAAATACAACAGAGGACAAAGGCCATTGTCAATGAATGAAATGTTTCTGATGCTGATTTTCTGATTAGAGAATAAAATTCTATATTTGCACCTTGTTCTAAATACCGTTTGATAATAACTAACGATGGGTAATGAAGTAAAATTGTTCCAATTTGTCACGATTCGAAGGAAAACGGTAAAATAAAGAAGTTGACGAACCATTTGGTAGAATAAAACTCCACTACCATTTAAAAAACGTATGGTACAACTAGCGTTTGTATAGAGTTTTGATACTTTGTTCCGGCTTCAATATACGAGGTGTTTATTACTGGTGCTCTTCTGGTGCTCGGAAGCTTCCGGGAGTCTGGAAGCTGATTGAATGCAGTGACAGCGTGACACCTCTTTATCACTGTTGTCATGGTGACTTGCTAATGGGCGTGACATATCCCAAAAACGATGTCTGGGACGTACCCTGCCACGGACTACTCGGGTTTTTTTTTTTTTGGTGATGTAAGCAAAGTTTTTAATTGATGTGCGCGGACATTTTTCAACTGTACGCCCTCTTTTTCTTCCTGGTGTGCGCACACGCGCATGCGCATAGGTTAGAGTGAACATTGGTAGATGAGTGTTGGTTCCATTCATATTTTCTTCTGTCTTATCGGTTCTTTCCGGTTTTATTTTGTCGCTTCCAGTATTTCCAACAGCTGATTTCCTGAGCAAGAAATCCCTTTCTTGGTTGTTGTTATTTTCGTTGTTGTTATGTCTTCTAGTGAGTCTGACCAAATTTAGCATGGATGGAATTTAGCATTGATGGAATTTAGCATTGATGGAATTTAGCATTGATGGCAATCTGTTGGTTGTTGTTGTCTTCTAGTGAGTCTGTCCAGGTTTAGCATTGATGGAATTTAGCATTGATGGCAATCTGTTGGTTGTTGTTGTCTTCTAGTGAGTCTGTCCAGGTTTAGCATTGATGGAATTTAGCATTGATGGCAATCTGTTGGTTATTGTTATTTTCGTTGTTGTTATGTCTTCTAGTGAGTCTGACCAGGTTTAGCAATGATGGCAATCTGTTGGTTGTTGCTATATCTTCTACTGAGTCTGACCAGGTTTAGCAATGATGGCAATCTGTTGGTTATTGTTATTTTCGTTGTTGTTATGTCTTCTAGTGAGTTTGACCAGGTTTAGCAATGATGGCAATCTGTTGGTTATTGTTATTTTCGTTGTTGTTATGTCTTCTAGTGAGTCTGACCAGGTTTAGCATTGATGGCAATCTGTTGGTTGTTGTTATATCTTCTAGTGAGTCTGACCAGGTTTAGCATTGATGGCAATCAGTTGGTTGTTGTTATTTTCGTTGTTGTTATGTCTTCTAGTGAGTCTGACCAGATTTAGCATTGATAGCAATCTGTTGGTTGTTGTTATGTCTTCTAGTGAGTCTGACCAGGTTTAGCATTGATGGCAATCTGTAGGTTGTTGTTATGTCTTCTAGTGAGTCTGACCAGGTTTAGCAATGATGGCAATCTGTTGGTTGTTGTTATGTCTTCTAGTGAGTCTGACCAGGTTTAGCAATGATGGCAATCTGTTGGTACGGGGCTACTTTGTATGAGGGTTCTCTCTGTGATTACAGTACTGTGTTATTAAGATGAAACTATATTTCTGCAGATGATAGTGATAATATGTTGTTTGTCAATTGTAAATTTTGTCATTTATTTATATCAATACATAATAGTAATATAATGATAATAATACATGTAATACGATTAATTATATAGCGTTTTATTACGCAAAAAGGTTTCAAAGCGCTTTACAATACAAATGTGATAAAAACGGATGAAGAAAGGTTAAAAATGAATATAATATTGGAATAGGAATATGAACTCTTGTGAAGAAGTACCGGCAATGTTAGAATTATCAGATAAAAAATAAAGCGGTAGTGTTAAAGGCACTTAAATAAACTAATATTATCTCTCTGTATCTACCTTTACCTAGTTATCCATCCACTAATCTATACCTCGCTCTGCCAATCCTTCTATTACGCCATTAATCTACATCTTTAGCTATTTCTATATTTAGTTATCTCTATGAATATACGTACATGCATCACTCTATTTATATATTTCCAAGTTAAAATGTGTGTTCTCTTAAAGCTTGTACAGCTTCGTCTTCCTCGCTGTGTACTTTTATGTATTATATTACATAGAGTGAATATGAATTTTGTTTGTAACGTGACAGTACAACTGTCTACCATCGAGTGTTTTGTTTCCCATTTGCCACTCTCGTCACTTATTCCTATGTGTGTATCCATTATAGTTTCGTTTTGATGTTTACATAGAAAATTGTTTATAGTTTTGAGATATTGTATCATGTGACCAAGTCAATTTTCTCTTCTGAGATCAATAAAATTATTTTGTTTGTCTTATCTTGTCTTATCTTATCTTATCTTATCTTATCTTATCTTATCTTATCTTATCTTATCTTATCTTATCTTATCTTATCTTATCTTACCTTAAAAGTTTTACAAGTTACAGGTATGCATTGGTACATGCGATTTATCTTCTCACCACAAATTATTAGCATGTAATAAGTGTAAAAGTTAAAGATCCTTCAAAGCTAAAACGGCCCAAAGAGTCGGAGCTTATCCTGGTTCCTATATCTTGAAGCCGAACAGGTGACAAAAATCATCTCCCGGACAGGACACTAATTTGACAAAGGTTTTGACCCCCACAAGCCTGTGCTTGTAGCCATTTGCACCAGGGTCGGATGGGAACAAATGTGCGATAATTCAATTCAATTCAATTCAAAATACTTGTAATTATTCATATCCACACAAGGACATTACAAAGCACAAAATTTAATATAAAGTTTACCATTGACCAAAATCACTTTTCACATAGACGGACAACCCCCCCCCCCCCCCCCAAAAAAAAAAAAACAAAAAAAAACGAAACAATAATGATAATAATTTTAAAAAGTGACAAAATGTCACACAGCCCGGAGAGAACGTATAACACAAATACATTGTATTTACACGTGAATAAGAGGTGCACATTGTATTGTCGAGAGAAAGAGAGCGAAAGAAGAAAATAATATTGAACCACTACTAGAGAAAAACATGTTTAAATATCTAAGCAGAGTTATAATTTCTCTTGAATCTTATTAATTAATCTGATGGCTTATGGAATGAAAGAGAAACGATACCGATTTGTTCTGCTCAATGGGCATCGATACCGCCTTCCTGATTTCAAGCTTTCCAAATTTGCAAAATAGTGCATGATCTTTGTCATCCAAGATCACAGATAAATACCTTTCCCAAGGAACACAATGTCGGGGGTAACTTTGCCAGGATTCCAACCCGGGACTTCATGATCCCAAGGCCGGCAGCCTAACAACCCAACCATCGACGTCACCACCACAAGTGGGTAGCATGTAATAACAAGGCGATGTATTTCATGTTTTAATAGGAGAAATAGAAAAAGGAAATCTTTTCTCAGTTTTGTTAAGATCACTTCTAGACTAGTAAGAAGCCTCTTACTGTTATTGACCTGTCAATGATACAAAGGGGCCACATTGGAGTGAAGACAAAAGTTAGAAACGATAATAGATGACAACTCCATCAATATTTATTATTA
>JAXRKP010001627.1:0-10000 GCA_037039925.1 Doris montereyensis
GGTGTGTGTCTACAATAATGTAAACAATCGAAATATTTATTTATAGACGGGGGTGTGTCTACAATAATGTAAACAATCAGAAATATTTATTTATAGACTACAATAATATAAACAATGGGGGTGTGTCTACAATAAGGTAAACAGTGGAAATATTATTTGTAGATGGGTGTGACTACAATAAGTTAAACAATGGAAATATTTATTTATAGACGGGTGTGTGTCTACAATAAGGTAAACAATGGAAATATTATTTGTAGACGGGTGTGTGTCTACACTAAGGTAAACAATCCAAATATTTAATTATAGCCCACTGTGTACCTACACTAAAGTAGACAATGAGAATATTTATTTATAGACCGGTGTGTTTACAGTAAGATAAACAATGGAAATATTTATGTATAAACCGGTGTCTGTCTACAGAAGATAAACAATTTAAATATTTATTTATCAAAGGGTGTGTGCCTACAATAAGATAAACAATGGACACATTTATTTATAAACATGTGTGTGTGTGTGTGTGTGTGTGTCAACAATAACCTAAACAATGGACATATTTATTTATAAACATGTGTGTGTCAACAATAAGGTAAACAATGGACACATTTATTTATAAACATGTGCGTGTGTGTGTGTGTGTAACCTGTGTGTGTGTCAACAATAACCTAAACAATGGACATATTTATTTATAAACATGTGTGTGTGTGTGTGTGTCAACAATAAGGTAAACAATGGACATATTTAGTTGTATAAACATGTGTGTGTCTGTGTGTGTGTGTCAATAATAAGATAAACAATGGACATATTTATTTATAAACATGTCTAGTGTGTATGGGTGTAACCTCAACAATAAGATAAACAATGGACCTTCTATTTATTTATAAACATGTGTGTGTGTGGGGTCAATGTCACCTTAAACAATGGACACATTTATTTATAAACATGTGTAACCTGTGTGGGTGTGTGTCAACAACAAGGTAAACAATGGACACATTTATTTATAAACATGTGTGTGTCGACAATAAGATAAACAATGGACACATTTATTTATAAACATGTGTGTGTGTGTGGGCCCTTCTATTTATGTGTGTGTGTCACCAACAAGGTAAACAATGGTGTCATTTATTTATAAACATGTGTGTGTCTCTAACCTCAAGTGGTGTGTGTCAATAAACATGTGTGTGTGTCAATAAGATAAACAATGGACACATTTATTTATAACCATGTAGTGTGTCTGTGTCTCAATAACCTAAACAAGTGGACACATTTGTTTACTAAACATGTGTGTGTGTGTGTCAATAACCTTCAATGGACACATTTATTTATAAACATGTGTGTGTGTGTGTGTGTGTCAACTAAGATAAACAATGGACACATTTATTTATAAACATGTGTGTGTGTGTGTGTGTCAACAACTAAGATGTGTGTGTGGACACATTTATTTATAAGCATGTGTGTGTGTGTGTGTGTGTCAACAATAAGATAAACAATGGACACATTTATTTATAAACATGTGTGTGTGTGTGTGTGTCAACATTAGATAAACAATGGAAATATTTATTTATAAACATGTATGTCTACTAACCTAAGATAAACAATGGACACATTTATTTATAAACATGTGTGTGTGTGTCAGCAATAAGATAAACAATGGACACATTTATTTATAAACATGTGTGTGTGTGTGTCAACAATAAGATAAACAATGAAATATTTATTTATAAACATGTGTGTCAACAGTAAGGACATATTTATTTCTAGACAATTTTCAATCAGGTAAACGATGGAAACATTTATTTTTAGACGGGTGTGTGTCTATAATAAATAAAACATTTGAAATATTTATTATTAGACGATTGTGTGTCTAAAGTTACAAGGTGAACAATATTTATTTCTAGACAGTGTGAGTCTACAATGAGGTAACCAATGGAAATATGTATATATAGACAGGTGTGAGTCTACAAATAAGGTAACCAATGGAAATATGTATTTTTAGACGGGTGTGCCTCTACAGTAAAGTAATCAATGGAAATATGTATTTTTAGACGGGTGTGTCTCTACAGTAAAGTAATCAATAGAAATATGTAATTTTGGACGGGTGTGTGTCTACAGTAAAGTAATCAATGGAAATATGTATTTATAGACGGGTGTGTGTCTACAGTAAAGTAATCAATGGAAATATGTATTTATAGACGGGTGTGTGTCTACAGTAAAGTAATCAATGGAAATATATATTTATAGACGGGTGTGTGTCTACAGTAAAGTAATCCAATGGAAATATATATTTATAGACGGGTGTGTGTCTACAGTAAAGTAATCAATGGAAATATGTATTTATAGACGGTGTGTGTCTACAGTAAAAGTAATCAATGGAAATATGTATTTATAGACGGGTGTGTGTCTACAGTAAAGTAATCAATGGAAATATATATTTATAGACGGGGTGTGTGTCTACAGTAAAGTAATCAATGGAAATATGTATTTTTAGACCGGTGTGTGTCTACAGTAAAGTAATCAATGGAAATATGTATTTATAGACGGGTGTGTGTCTACAGTAAAGTAAAGAATGGAAATATGTATTTATAGACAGGTTTGTGTTTACATTAAGGTAATCAATGGAAATGTATGTATGTATAGACGAATATGTGTCTACAGTAAAGTAATCAATGGAAATATGTATTTATAGACGGATGTGTGTCTACAGTAAAATTACTCAATGGAAATATGTATTTATCGACGGATGTGTGTCTACAGTAAAGTAATCAATGGAAATATATATTTATAGACGGATGTGTCTACAGTAAAGTAATCAATGAAATATGTATTTATAGACGGAGGTTTGTCTACAGTAAAGTAATCAATGGAAATATGTATTTATTGATGCAGTGTCTACAGTAAAGTAATCCATGGAAATATGTATTTATAGACGGGTGTGTGTCTACAGCAAAGTAATCCATAGAAATATGTATTTATAGATGGATGTGTGTCTACAGTAAAGTAATCAATGGAAATATGTATTTATAGACGGATGTCTGTCTACAGTAAAGTAATCAATGGAAATATATATTTATAGACGGATGTGTGTCTACAGTAAATTATAGACGTATGTGTCTACAGTAAAGTACTCAATGGAAATATGTATTTATAGACGGATGTGTGTCTACAGTAAAGTAATCAATGGAAATATATATTTATAGACGGATGTGTGTCTACAGTAAAGTAATCAATGAAATATGTATTTATAGACGGATGTTTGTCTACAGTAAAGTAATCAATGGAAATATGTATTTATAGACGGGTGTGTGTCTACAGTAAAGTAATCCATAGAAATATGTATTTATAGATGGATGTGTGTCTACAGTAAAGTAATCAATGGAAATATGTATTTATAGACGGATGTGTGTCTACAGTAAAGTAATCAATGGCAATATAATCAATGTATTATTTATAGACGGATGTGTGTCTACAGTAAAGTAATCAATGGAAATATGTATTTATAGACGGGTGTGTGTCTACAGTAAAGTAATCAATGGAAATATGTATTTATAGACGGATGTGTGTCTACAGTAAAGTAATCAATAGAAGTATGTATTTATCGACGGGTGTGTCTACAATAAAGTAATCATTAGAAATATGTATTTACTGACGGGTGTGTGTCTACAGTAAAGTAATCAATAGAAATATGTTTTTATAGACGGGTGTGTCTACAGTAAAGTAATGAATGGAAATATGTATTTATAGACGGATGTGTGTCTACAGTTAAGTTATCAATGGAAATATGTATTTATAGACGGGTGTGTGTCTACAGTAAAGTAATCAATAGAAATATGTATTTATTGACGGGTGTGTGTCTACAGTAAAGTAATCAATGGAAATATGTATTTATAGACGGATGTATGTCTACAGTAAGGTAATCAATGGAAATATGTATTTATAGACGGGTGTGTGCCTACAGTAAGGTAATCAATGGAAATATGTATTTATAGACGGATGTGTGTCTACAATAAAGTAATCAATGGAAATATGTATTTATAGACGGATGTGTGTCTACAATAAAGTAATCAATGGAAATATGTATTTATAGACGGATGTGTGTCTACAGTAAAGTAATCAATGGAAATATGTATTTATTGACGGGTGTGTCTACAGTAAAGTAATAAATGGAATATGTATTTATAGACAGGTGTGTTTCTACAATAAGATAAACAATGAAACTATTCATTCCTAAAAATATTTATTTGTAGACTGGTGTTTACAGCAAGATAAACAAGGAAAATATGTATTTGTGTACTAGTGTCTACAGTAAGATAAACAAGGAAAAATATGCATTTGTGTACTAGTGTCTACAGTAAGATAAACAAGGGAAATATTCTTACGATGACGGGGTACGTCTACAATAAGGTAAACAATGGAAATATTTATAAGATGACATGAGTGTGTCTACAGTAAGGTAAACAATGGAAATGTTTATAAGGTGACATGAGTGGGTCTACAGTAAGGTAAACAATGAAAATATTTATAAGATGACATGAGTGTGTCTACAGTAAGGTAAACAATGAAAATATTTATAAGCTGACATGAGTGTGTCTACATAAGGTAAACAATGGAAATATTTATAAGATGACATGAGTGTGTCTACATAAGGTAAACAATGGAAATATTTATAAGATGACATGAGTGTGTGTCAACAGTAAGGTAAGCAATGGAAATATTCATGAGATGACATGCGTGTGTCTACATTAAGGTAAACAATGGAAATATTTATAAGATGACATGAGTGTGTCTACAATAAGGTAAACGATGGAAATGTTTATAAGATGACATGAGTGTGTCTACAATAAAGTAAACAATGGAAATGTTTGTAAGATGACATGAGTGTGTCTACAATAAGGTAAACAGTGGAAATATTTATAAAATTACATGAGTGTGTCTAAATAAGGTAAACTATGGTTGTATTTATAAGATGACGGGTGAATGTCTACATAAGGTAAACAATGGTGATATTTATAAGATGAAGGGTGAATGTCTACATAAGGTAAACAATGGAAATATTTATAAGATGATATGAGTGTGTTTACATAAGGTAAACAAAGGAAATATTTAAAAGATGGCATGAGTGTGTCTACATAAGGTAAACAATGGAAATATTTATAAGATAACATGAGTGTGTCTACAATAAGGTAAACAAAGGAAATATTTATAAGATGACATGAGTGTGTCTACATAAGGTAAACAATGGAAATATTTATAAGATGACATGAGTGTGTCTACATAAGGTAAACAATGGAAATATTTATAAGATGACATGAGTGTGTCTACATAAGGTAAACAATGGAAATATTTATAAGATGACGGGGAATGTATACATAAGGTAAACAATGGAAATATTTATAAGATGGCATGAGTGTGTCTACAATAAGGTAAACAATGGAAATATTTATAAAATGATGGGTGTACTTCTACAATAAGGTAAACAATGGAAATATTTATAAAATGATGGGTGTACTTCTACAATAAGGTAAACAATGGAAATATTTATAAAATGACGGATGTACTTCTAGAATAAAGTAAACAATGGAAATATTTATAAAATGACGGATGTACTTCTACAATAAAGTAAACAATGGAAATATTTATAAGATGACGGGTGTATATCTGCAATAAGGTAAACAATGGAAAGATTTATAAGATGATCGGTGTATATCTACAATAAGGTAAACAATTGAAATATTTATAAGATGATCGGTGTATATCTACAATGAGGTAAACAATTGAAATATTTATAAAATGACGGATGTACTTCTACAATAAAGTAAACAATAGAAATATTTATAAAATGACGGGTGTACTTCTACAATAAGGTAAACAATGGAAATATTTATAAGATGACGTCTATACGTGTACAATAAGGTAAACAATGAAAACATTCATAAGATGACGTGTATACGTCTACAATAAGGTAAACAATGGAAATATTTATAAGATGACGTGTATACGTCTACAATAAGGTAAACAATGGAAATATTTATAAGATGACGTGTATACGTCTACAATAAGGTAAACAATGGAAATATTTATAAGATGACGTCTATACGTCTACAATAAGGTAAACAATGGAAATATTTATAAGATGACGTCTATACGTCTACAATAAGGTAAACAATGGAAATATTTATAAGATGACGTGTATACGTCTACAATAAGGTAAACAATGGAAATATTTATAAGATGACATGAGTGTGTCTACAATAAGGTAAACAATGGAAATATTTATAAGATGACGTGTATACGTCTACAATAAGGTAAACAATGGAAATATTTATAAGATGACGTCTATACGTCTACAATAAAGGTAAACAATGGAAATATTTATAAGATGACATGAGTGTGTCTACAATAAGGTAAACAATGAAAATATTTATAAGATGACGTGTATACGTCTACAATAAAAAACAATGGAAATATTTATAAGATGACATGAGTGTGCCTACAATAAGGTAAACAATGAAAATATTTATAAGATGACGTGTATACGTCTACAATAAGGTAAACAATGGAAATATTTATAAGATGACATGAGTGTGTCTACAGTAAGGTAAACAATGGAAATATTTATAAGATGACATGACTGTGTCTACAATAAAGGTAAACAATGGAAATATTTATAAGATGACATGAGTGTGTCTACAATAAGGTAAACAATGGAAATGTTTATAAGATGACATGAGTGTGTCTACAATAAGGTAAACAATGGAAATATTTATAAGATGACGTGTATACGTCTACAATAAGGTAAACAATGAAAATATTTATAAGATTACGTCTATACGTGTACAATAAGGTAAACAATGGAAATATTTATAAGATGAAGTGTATACGTCTACAATAAGGTAAACAATGGAAATATTTATAAGATGACGTGTATACGTCTACAATAAGGTAAACAATGGAAATATTTATAAGATGACGTCTATACGTCTACAATAAGGTAAACAATGGACATATTTATAAGATGACGTGTATACGTCTACAATAAAAAAACAATGGAAATATTGCAATCTGTCACCGTGGTTTGATTGCGTAAAAAGGCTCGTAGTGTTGCAACCATGGAAAATAATGTATTTGATTGAACTGATTTTCACGAAGGCTTATAATATATGTGGACATTAAACCCTGTTGTTTGTCAAGAATTTATAACTTATTGTTTGAACTTGTTTCTTCGCGCTATATAATTATGTTGTGTTATCTTTATGTAATAATTTAACCAAATTGCGATTGTCCTTGCGTGAACGGACTATGGTACTCAAATTGTGTCACCTATGTTAATTAATTAGTTTACTAAATCTTGGTAGTTACTCGAGTACAGTTTTACTCGGATTAAACTGAAACAATTTAACTAAAACTTGGCGGCATGCAGTCTTAATTTATATAATAAAAGTACACATTGTCGTACTTACCCAGTGTACAGTCGTTCTTGTCTATGGCAAATTCCTTTCTTTTGTAGACAAATGTCATGGCAACTTAAATAATGATTTGTATTAGAAGAAGAAACTAGAAAAGTCCAGAGATAATTACAATATCGAGAAGATTATATACTTTCCAAAACGCTCAAATGACAGAATCTATCAAATCTTGACAAGACCTAAAGGACGGAATTGACAAAATGGTTTTAGGCTAAGCTGATAATTTAACGCTTTTTTTTTTTACGCATTAAAGTCGAGGCACTCTGCACTGCCGCAAGTTGTTTCGCTTTGCAGAGTACTAACTTAGCTAAGATTTGGAAATCTGGTGCAAAGATTTTGTAACATTGAAAAGTAACACTAACAAAACAAAACGAAGAACCCCAAAACAAAACAAAATAAACGACTTACCAACATTACTGCTCACAGTTCCTGTGGATGGACAATTTACATTTTGTTGACAGGGATATGAATCAATGTAACTCTTGGACGTAACATCCCATCCATAAGGTTTAGTTACGATATGTTTATGAAAGAGTTTGACGAGTAGATCAAATGAACGCCTTAAACACAATGTAGCTGTTGAACTAGACGTTTTCTAACGACGACCCAGTGCGTCCCATACAGCGTTGTTTGTTTTATCTAAAAAAAAACTTTTCCGGTGAGGCAATTATAGATCAAAGTCAAAGTAATCAAAGTCTATAGAGTATAAATGAGGTCAATCCCATTACTTGCCAATCGCACTGTGGGCCACAGTCGATGTTTGAGTGATGATGAATATACTTTTATAAAAATGAGAATGTTTAAATGGGATGAATATAATCTTCTAAAAATGAAGATGTTTAAATGGGATGAATACATTTTTATAAAAATGAGGATGTTTAAATGGGATGAATATAATCTGATAAAAATGAAAATGTTTAAATGGAATGAATATAATCTGATAAAAATGAAAATGTTTAAATGGGATGAATATAATCTGATAAAAATGAAAAAGTTTAAATTGGATGAATATAGTCTTATAAAAATGAAAATGTTTAAATGGGATGAATACATTTTTATAAAAAGGAAAATGTTTAAATGGAATGAATATAATCTGATAAAAATGAAGATGTGTAAATGTGATGAATATAATCTTATAGAAATGAAAATATTTAAATGTGATGAATATAATCTTATAAAAATGAAGATGTTTAAATGTGATGAATATAATCTTATAAAAATGAAGATATTTAGATAAGATGAATATAGTCTGATCAAAATGAAGATGTTTAAATGGGATGAATATAATCTTATAAAATGAAGATGTTTAAATAAGATGAATATAATCTGATCCAATGAAGATATGTAAATGGGATGAATATATTCTTATAAAATGAAGATGTGTAAATGTGATGAATATATTCTTATAAAAATGAAGATGTTTAAATACGATGAATATAGCCTTATAAAAATGAAAATGTTTAAATGAGATGAATATAGTCTTATAAAATGAAGATGTTTAAATAAGATGAATATAATCTTATAAAATGAAGATGTTTAAATGTGATGAATATAGTCTTATAAAATGAAGATGTATAAATAGGATGAACATAATCTTATGTAATGAAGATGTTTAAAGAAGATGAATCTAATATTATAAAATGAAGATGTTTTAATAAAATGAATATAATCTTATAAAATGAGGATTTTTAAAGAAGATAAATATAGTCTCATAAAATGAAGATGTTTAAATAAGAGGAATAATATAATCTTATATAATGAAGATGTTTAAAGAAGATGAATCTAATATTATAAAATGAAGATGTTTAAATAAGATGAATATAATATTATAAAAGGGAAGATCTTTAAATGAATATCAATATAGTCTTATAAAAACGGAAGATGTTTAAATAAAAAATGAATTTAATCTTATAAAAATGAAGATGTTTTGCAATGCGATGGTAATGTAATCTTTATAAAATGACGATGTTTAAATAAGATGAATATAGTCTTATAAAATGAAGATGTTTAAATAAGATGAATATAATCTTATAAAATGAAGATGTTTTAAATAAGATGAATATAATCTTATTCTAAAAAGTAGAAGATGTTTAAATGCGATCAAGAATAGAGAATGGACAAATGAAGCCGTTTATCAAATGAAATTACATTTTGATACAGTTTCAAGTTGCCTTCTAGAAAAAGAATTGAAATGCATTTTATTGTAAAGTATTCGAGTAAACCCATTTTCTCTTACGAAATTTGTAGAGATGTGACAGACATCACACGTAATTGAAGAATAAATCGGCTTGACTGACTTGTTTTAACCATTTCATGGAGAGGAAAACGTAATCTTTATTTTAATGGAATTATTGCAACGTTGCTATATTTGATGATTTCAAAGGTTTAGTTTAATACTAATACTAATAGTAGAGAAATTCTAGATGGAAAGCTGGAACGCAAAGGAGAAAGAGGAATGCCGAAAATAGGATATTCTGACAACTCCAATGAATGGGCCAGAGGAGACAGTAGCAGATTACCACCACTGTGGAAGGGAGAGA
>JAXRKP010001627.1:15000-75000 GCA_037039925.1 Doris montereyensis
GAATTTAAGGAAATAAAGGAGCTGTCGAAGATCACGAGAAACATTTTGATCCTTATTTTAAAATGTTGGTAACTTATGTTTGTAACATGAAAACGAATCTTCGAAACTTTCCTAATCAAGATTTAATGCAGTTGAAGGAAAACATTAACTTTGTTGAAGGAGTTACCAAAAACATAGCAAAGCATTTAAAGATAAAATTAGTGAAACATCTTGAAAGAATTTTGGTATTGGAACGTGACGTTGAACATATGAAGAAAGAAACAGAAATATCGAGAGAAGAGATTAGACAATTGAAAACAACAATAGATCAATTCATTGCGAATGGAGGATCTAACCATGTTGAAGAACTAAAGGATATGGAAATTAGACTAGCTGAAAATGACTTGCGTTTTCAAATGATTGAAACGGCAAATTATGATGGAGTCTTACTATGGAAAATCAGGGATTACACTATACGAAAAAAAGACGCTTTACAAAATAAAATTCTTTCCCAATACAGTCAATCCTTTTACACCAGTAGATTGGGTTACAAAATGTGTGCTAGAATCTACCTCAACGGAGATGGAATTGGTAAAGGAACGCATATATCCTTGTACTTTGTAGTCATGAAAGGTGAATACGATGCTTTGTTACCCTGGCCTTTTCAACTCAAAATAACTTTGATGACCCTGGGTCAGTCTGGTCGAAAGGGACACTTGAAAGACGAGTTTATGCCAGATCCAAACAGTACCAGTTTTCACAGACCAGTGCAAGTAAAAATGAATGTAGCCAGCGGTAGTCCTCTTTTCGTTGCTCATCCAGTTATTGAAAATGAGGATAACGGATATGTCAAGGATGATGTACTTTTCGTCAAAGTTAGCATAGTTTGTTCCCACTTACCAGCAATCTAACTAGAGATAAGAGGATTATGTCATACCAGGATAACGATACTCTATATTTTTCCTATATATATATATATATATATATATATATATATATATATATATATATATATATATATATATATATATATATATATATATATATATATATATATATATAGAAGACAATAATGTAATTGTATACTCATACTTTTGTGCTTTTCTGTGGTAATAACCAAGGGTTTACTTTAGGACAAATGAATTCCGTACCATCAAGCAACGGTTTATTTTCTCAAATTACTGAAAGACTCCGTGTATTTCCTTTGCCAAAAGGTACATCTAATGAAGTTAAGACTGAAAAATTTGATTGAATTCGCATTCATGCTGAAATAATGGGTAAAGACATCATTTTAAACAGCAATAATCCTGAGTCTAGAGCACCAAATCGTTATTGTAAAACTCTAAGAAAAGAAACGAGAAAATTTTTAGAGAAACACGATTCATTTTTTAACGGTGCGATCGATAAATTGACCCGAAAAGAAAATAATAGTATTTATGTCAATTTTGTCGTTATAGCCGACGAAATCTTTAATGATGGAGTGAGTTGGGGTAGAATTATTGCAATGCATTTTATTGCAGCTACGCTTTTTAAGTACTATAACAACAATGAATCGGACAGACGAGAACAAATGTCTGTCTATGTCGTAAAATACGTAGCTAATAAACTCGGTCAATGGATAATGGATCAAGGTGGTTGGGATGGCTTTGACAAGGTTTTTTCAGACCGGAATAAATTTGATGAGACTGATTTCATGGGACTTTTTTTCTTAGCACTCGGTCTTGGAGTTTTAGCTACTATATATATTAGTTACTAGTATTGCATTAGTGAACTAAAATATTACAACTACACATTAAGTTTTATTAATTTAGACATTGTATATGCGGAAAGAAATACGTTTTTTTCTATAATCACGATGATTTCATTAACCTTTGTTATGTGTCTTTTTTTTACCGGTTATGCTTCGGCTAACCCTGTGGTATCCGAAGATGTATTGGTAATGGGTGATAATGTTACTTTAATGGCAATCAATAGTAGACCTGGTAGACAGGTTATGTACATTGCTGTAGATAAATCAGATGCTCCTTGTTCCGATTTGATTCCTGATAGAAATCCAGTGTGTGTGTTTTGTTTAAACGTGCTTGTGATAATGTCGAACGAGGAGTTAAACTACGATTTGCAGCAGGTTCAGAAAGTATGTTTTGTAGATTAAGATATAGAATTATTACACCTCCTCGTTCTGATGTTACATTTTTAAGACGAGTATCTGTTGAACGTTCTATTATTTTTTCTAGTCAATGATGAAATTTTTAATCCTATACGTATATATTTTATCTTCGACTTCGTGATTTAATCTCATTTCGTCCTGTGATACACTTCTCGCTATGACTACAACATTTCCATACTTAACTCCTACATTTGATAATTTGTTTGAATATGCATTGTATAGTTTAAATTATGAAATATCACCACAAACTTATGATATTCTAGTAAAGTTACGAGAATTATATTGAGATTCTGAATCTACTGTTAATGGTTATTATACATTAGGATTTTTCTTATTCAACTGGTTTATAAAATTGTCGAAGGAATACGACCCGGTTACAGCAGTAACTATATTCGATAAAATTGATCGTCCGCCTGTTAAAGAATACCTCGAATTGTACGCGAGGTATACTCTGCCTTATTACTCGGATCTAGACGCTAAATTATGTTGTACTAAAATTGGTTACGCATTACTCGGATCTAGACGCTAAATTATGTTGTACTAAAATTGGTTACGCATTACTCGGATCTAGACGCTAAATTATGTTGTACTAAAATTGGTTAAGCATTACTCGGATCTAGACGCTAAATTATGTTGTACTAAAATTGGTTACGCATTACTCGGATCTAGACGCTAAATTATGTTGTACTAAAATTGGTTACGTTACTCGGATCTAGACGCTAAATTATGTTGCACTAAAATTGGTTACGCATTACTCGGATCTAGACGCTAAATTATGTTGTACTAAAATTGGTTACGCATTACTCGGATCTAGACGCTAAATTATGTTGTACTAAAATTGGTTACGCATTACTCGGATCTAGACGCTAAATTAGGTTGTACTAAAATTGGTTACGCATTACTCGGATCTAGACGCTAAATTCTGTTGTACTAAAATTGGTTACGCATTACTCGGATCTAGACGCTAAATTCTGTTGTACTAAAATTGGTTACGCATTACTCGGATCTAGACGCTAAATTCTGTTGTACTAAAATTGGTTACGCATTACTCGGATCTAGACGCTAAATTATGTTGTACTAAAACTGGTTAATTACTCGGATCTAGACGCTAAATTACTAAAATTGGTTACGCATTACACGGATCTAGGCGCTAAATTATGTTGTACTAAAATTGATTACGCATTACTCGGATCTAGACGCTAAATTATGTTGTACTAAAATTGATTACGCATTACTCGGATCTAGACGCTAAATTATGTTGTACTAAAATTGATTACGCATTACTCGGAAGGGATTTTAAACAAATTCAATATACTACGTCCCATCACAAAACTAATAAAAGACGATTGATTAGTAGTAGTTGTCATAGTAATAGTTTTCAACGTCGAGAAAATTGGAGAAAACGATATTGTCATTCGGTTAGCTCTATTATGAATCCACTAACTAGACCTTCGACATCATCTCAACAACCGTCCTTGTCTGAAGATAAAGATATTCTAGCATGTGTAAACGCAAATTTCGCAAAACCTTGTGTTGCAGTAAAAACTCCTCATGTAGATACTATCATTAATATGCCTAATGGTACGACTGATACAGAATTCAACGGAGAAATTGATCCGTTTATCGACTCTAGTCCTGAATTATCTGACGACGTTGACTTTGGCGTTCCGTATCTCGCTAGCCCCAAGTTTATCCGCGAGTTTTCTTCTAAACCTCAAGACGACGTATTTAGACCTATGAAAACTATGCACGAGTTACAATAACATTACCTCCTCATCACTACGATAATATATTAACTAACATTAATTACTACTTGTGTAATTTGTTTAACGTATCTTGTCCAAACGATATTGAAAAATATGTAGCTAAATCCTGCGAGCCTTACAAGTGTGTTATGACCAATGAAGGCGCTATGACTGATGTACGTCCTTCCATTCTTCATCATCGTTGTGTTTACGACGTTTTGTGTGAATATAATACGATGACTAAAGTTAAATGTTTGGATATTATATACCGAATGAATCACTACATAAAGCATTTGGCGGATAAACCGAAAGATGATAGAATATGCGCTATCTGTCTCTTGGTAAACTCGTTGAGTGAAGAAGAAGAAGGATAAGGATGTGGTATAAATGTGTGTAATATCATTAAAGAATTCCGAATCAACAAATCTTACAATATCATCAACACGTTATTTACTATAACTAACGAAGAAGATCATTCTCTCGCAGATATTGAATTTGTTTAGATACACCAACACGAATGGGTCGTTCGTTGTAAAGATCTAGAATATAAATGAGTGTATAATATCATCATCGTTATTACTCGGATTATATATATATATATATATATATATATATATATATATATAGATTGTTCATATGGTTGTAGTAATCATGGATGAAAAACATCGTTCGTTGAACGCTGCGTACGATTGTTTGTTAGACGACGAGACGCGGATAGTTCCAGAATTAATCATTCTAGTAACCTTCAAGAACTGGTATATGTAATCAACCAAACTGGTTCAATATTTAAACTAACTGAAGAACCCAATAATGTTCATCATGTAGCTTACCATACTGTACAATACATTCGTTTTATCTTAAAATAATGAAACGTAGATTTTCAGAGTCTAATCTAACCCATCTTTATCCCAAAAAAGACAGATGAGATTTGGGTTTACTTATGATGATGGAAAAGAAGATCAGCGATACGAAATCATTTCTTCAAATTTATTAAACTTGCTGAATATTTCTTCTTATTCTACATCTATATTTATAGTGGATAAAGGCGATATTTATGGAGGAAACGTATCTGAAATAATTAACGAAGAAACAATTTTTTACCCGAATTTGAGAGACATCAACAAATACTACAACAAGAATCTAGTACTACTAGTACACTACCTTCAAATTCGTTAAAATATAAACTGCTCAAGTGTATCAGACAAAAATTTAGTTCTGAAGTAGTTGTGAAACTGATGAATATTTTAAACACTCTAACAGAGTCTCAGTTTATGAATAATAACAAGCTGAAACATCAAGATAATCCGCATAAAGAAGTTATTCGAGTTTTGATTAATTATATCGACACAAACGGTGATGATATTCACAATTCTATGAACGTTTTGAAATATATATTAACATCATCATCATCATTTTCTACTTAGTATATATACACCCATGGGGGTATATGCAAATCATTTTTATTCTTTCACAATGCAAAACAATATTCGACTCTTGTTAACCTGTAGGGACCAATGTATGATATCCGACTTTGAGAAATGTATTCAAGATGACTCATACAAAAGTCTTTGTAAATTCATTTTACTGGTAGAAGGAGCAGGAACCGGTCAAACAGCCGGTATAGGATTAATGGTCGATAGATTTAAAAACAGTTGTTGGCAATTTGCAACTAGAAATGCCGCACAAGCCGCTCGTCCTTACATAGGACATACTGGCCAATATTACCAAACGACATTTCAGTATCTCTGCGTAGACGTGAATTTTATCACAAAAACCTACAATGAAATGCGAGATATTTTTGATGAAGCTGCAATCAGAGGATTAACTTCACTACGTGAAATGTTTGAAATTATACAAGAATACTTTACTTCGCTTTGCAAAACTATCTATTCAAAATGCAACGAACGACGAAACTATATCAGTCCTGAAATAGTCAAAACGATCATAAAAAAATATGAAACGAAATGCAATTCCTAATAGTCGACAAATAATAATATAGTAAATTATATCGAAAAATATTGTCTTATGGCTAAAAGATCTCTAAATTGTATTCCTCCTGAGATTCGCTATGATATCTTTGGTTATGACGAAACTGGTCGGTTGTACATGACATTTTTCTTTTTAACTATGCAATGTATAAATACGTGAATAAGCTATACAATATGCCTGAAACAACAGCAACTTTTATCTTTGTCGGTTTTCATACTCAAGGAAATGTTATTTGGGATGGACAAGGAGATTTATGGATGAAAAAATACTCCTTGTTAACTATGTTTACACTACCTTGTTTCTCGATGCGTGTTCTTCAATTTTAGAGTATTCCTTAGCCGTGCTATGAGATGCTGGTAAATATAAGCCAAACATACCACCACCTTCGATGGAAGTGATTCCCTGAGTGAATCGAAGAAACTCTGGAAGATGTCTGAGACTTTTCACATAGACTTTAGTGTCCGGCTCAACGATGGTTTGAGAATATTTTTTCTTACCGTTGCACGGACATTTTTCGGAGGAGACGCATGTTGAACACAGCGTCATATGCTTACAGTGTCTGCAAATGATCTCTGTTACGTTTCCACAGTTTGGTTTTGAACATATGAAAGACATTTCCACAAGAGTATTAAGGAAACCTCGACTCGTGATGAGCACTCTGACCTTTTCGTACAGACATATGGAGAAGGTTGTGTCCATCACTTGAAGGTGATGGAGATTCTCTTCATCGTCTTTGTTGTTCACTAAATTTTCGTTCATCATTTCATCGAATTTGCTGTGAAACTCTTTAATAGTGTTGCAAATCGTGTCGAAGAAATGCGACTTCCAAAGCTTGATAGCTATCTGACGGGTCGAAATTTCCACATTGCTTATTAAAGGCTTGGACATCTCCTTCATCGAGTTTGGTTTTCATTTCTTTGAGTGTTTTCTTCGTCATGTTTTCGGACGTGACGTTTTTGGCCAGATAAGCGATGATATCTGTGGTTGAGTCGAGAGACGGATCGAGTGTTGAGTAGTCACGGAATCTGTCGAGAGTTTCAGTGAACCCAAAAGGTCCCCTCAATTCTTTCTGATCGGCTCATTTTGTGAGATCTTTCAAACTTTTGAAAGATCCGTTCGATTTTACTTTGGAGTAGAATCGCCAGAGTTTGGTGATAATCTTTTCACACCATACGCTAGCCAGGATAAAAGATGGATCCAAGTCGGTAGTCTTCCACAGGCGCAGAGTTTTGGAAGGAGACTTTTTATGAGAGAGTTGTGCAAGTGTTTTCATAGATGAGAAGTTCAGAGGTTCAGTATGAACATCAAGGGTTTTGTAGTCTATGACTATCGGTTTCTTAGTAGAAGAAGATTTATAAGAAGAAGAGGGTCGAAACACAATTTTAGGGAATGATTTTTTGGGGTTACAAGTGAAATCATTCTTTTCAATTTTCTTAGGAGATGCAAAAGAATTCTCAGCGTTCTTGTTGTTGTCATCTTCATCATTAGAGTTCTTTCTTTTCTTGGCAGAAACACCATCGGCAGCACCATCTTCGTCGGACGTTATCGTTTTCTTTTTGGCATCACGGGGTTGTTGTTCATCAACAACAACAGCAGCAGCAGCAGCTGACTTTGATGATTTCTTAATAGTAGACGGTGGTGGTGGTGGAGGGGGCATCAACTTCGTAGAATCGATGACTTCAACAGTATTAGTAGTAGATTTCTCACCCAACAATCTAGTAGGAGAAAAAGAAGAAGAGGAATATATTTTAAAATGTGGTTCAAAACACAAAGCAAAAAAGAAGTAAGAATTACCAGTTTTCGGAACGAGTGAGAATATCAGTTTTCGGATAAAATCTGTAAGTTATTATTGTATATATATATATATATATATATATATATATATATATATATATATATATATATATATATATAAAATATATCCGACATATATATATATATAATATATATATATATATATATATATATAAATATCAAGTTATCCGACATATATAATTACTTTGTCTCAAATATATATATATATATATATATATATATATATATATATATATATATATAGCACTATATAGTTTTATAGCATTCTAGTCTAATCATGAAATATATATATATCAATAAAGATTCTTAGAAAAACAACAACTCTATCTTAAATTCTTCTTCTTACCCGGTTCTCTTCAGCTCCGACAGTTCATTTTTCACATCCAGCAGTTCACCCAACAGTTCACGTTTCAAGCCAGCCAGAGCATTCATGATCTCACTTTTCAAGCCAGCCAGAGCATTCATGATCTCCTTTTCAAGCCAGCCAGAGCATTCATGATCTCACTTTTCAAGCCAGCCAGAGCATTCATGATCTCCTTTTCAAGCCAGCCAGAGCATTCATGATCTCACTTTTCTAGCCAGCCAGAGCCAGAGCATTCATGATCTCACTTTTCAAGCCAGCCAGAGCATTCATGATCTCACTTTTCAAGCCAGCCAGAGCATTCATGATCTCACTTTTCTAGCCAGCCAGAGCATTCATGATCTCACTTTTCAAGCCAGAGCATTCATGATCTCACTTTTCAAGCCAGCCAGAGCATTCATGATCTCACTTTTCAGAGCCAGAGCATTCATGATCTCACTTTTCAAGCCAGCCAGAGCATTCATGATCTCACTTTTCAAGCCAGCCAGAGCATTCAAGATCTCACTTTTCGTCTCCAGCAACTTAGTCTGGATGGATTCCTTGTTGCTGGTACAAACAGTGCACACAGCAGAAAGAGTAGTATTAGTATACACATCTTCATCATAAGTATTCAGCACGTCCATCTCCGTCACTTGAGAGGCGGTGTAGTTATTATTGCCAACAGCGTATTCCTCATCCTCAATATTACGGCCAGGAGTTAGTGGAAGATTTTTACCAGGAGTTGGAGGCCGAAACATATCATCACCATCATTAAACCCGGGAGTTTGTATTTGCAGCTGGTACATTACCTCAACAACAGGATTCTTCAAACACTTTTCCTGATTATACTGAGGTATGGGAATAGAGGATGAGGAGGAGGATAAAGAAAAGGATGATGATGATGATCATGGTGTAGTGATATTTGTAGTAATATGTTGTTGCTGTTGAGAAGTCATCATCATGTACGGCCACTGTCGCTGTTGTTTCTGTTGTCGTTGAAACAGTCTATCTTTATCTATAATTTCCTGAAACTGGTCGGAAAGTCTTGACATCTAAATAGTAGTAGTAGTCGTATCCTCATGAAACGTTCAGGAACGTACTGACCAGTCAGGGTTGAATCCAGAGGTTTATAGTGGCAAGAAAGACCACGGGATACCACGCGTTTATCGATTCATTTTTGTCACTTCTCGGGACTCCAAGTTTATAAATAGAACACGGTTTGGTCAGTTGGAAAATTTTCAGTTAAGGTACACATCAAAGGCACGATTCGATCCATAGGTTTGGCTTTGATGTAAAGAGTACTCCAAGTCTTTCCCCCTCTCACATATAATACCCCCTCAAAATCCTTTCCCTTCCCAGAAAATAAATGAACAACTGAAAATTGTTTTTTAAGTTTGTAGAGACCACTTTTCCCTTAGCATCTCACCTCTCACAAAAGACAGAGATAAAACAGGGTAATGTTTTCGTGGTCTCCCAAAAAAAAAACTGTGTGAGTTTTTGGGACTTTTATTCGGTGCATGCATACATACATTATAATCATAGTACATAATAACAATTATCATCGTCATGAACTGAATATCATCATCAACATAATACAAGAATACAAAAAAAAATATGCTACAAAACCCAGGGTTTTTTTTTCATCGCAAGCTTCTTCTTCTACTATATAATATAATAAGATCATTAAAACGATAAAAAAATAATACACTGCGTGTGCAAACACCAAGACCAGATACAAATGAAATTATATTCTATTCTTCTTGAGTATCTACAACATCAAGTCTAGAAAAGATCACGTCTAGACAATTATAGGAAAACTCCACGGAAATACCGAGTATTATTTACATACATTAGTAAAAATAGTTATTCGATTAAAGAGTTAACAAAAAGTTCGAGGAACACAGGAAAAGAGAGAGTGGGGGATGCATCAAAAATTTTACATGAAAACGATTAAAAAAATTACACGCGAAAATTGATTTTGAAAATAGGGGACGACGATATGTTAAAAAAAAGATATTTTGCCGGTAGGGCGGGTGAACATTTTTAGTCAACCCCTCTCTGTTTTTAATATCTCGTAAAACTCGATCAACAAATTCTTGACGTTTAATGAAATGATTAAAGGCACATTTAGGTTTAAATCGAATATGTTGATACGCAACATGGTGATTTTCCCTCCAATATTTCAATCCAAATCCGCAGTAGAAACAACGAGTACAATCAACATTACCGGTATAAAAGAAACCATGCTTTGCCAAGTGTTCTTTCTTCTGATAACGATTAGGATCCCAATTTTTAAAAGTACGTAGTCTATCTACTTCATTACCAAATAATGGATGAACAGCCCCCATTAAATCGAGTAAACGATTGTCTGTCTTTTTACGCCTGTAGAAATTGGTTCAGAACGAGTTACTGAAGTATACACATGATATTTATCCATAGTCGTAGTATCAGGTTGAAATTGATGTACTAACCAAGCCATCGTGAGAGTATGAATGATATGTTAGTCAAATGGTGTCTATTTATACAAAAAATATGATGACGATATGGGTACGTCTAGTAATATTCACATCTATCTGTATATGCACTTCAAGTAAAATTCACATTGAACAAAGCATCTGATGTATGATGAGTTTTTACATTATAAACTCGACGATTCTGTAGTAATAATCACATTCACATAGTTTAAACCTATCAATTCTATTATTCCATAATAAGAATACCTTAAAAAACCGGTTTTTGAATTCGCATTCACGATTGTCTTCTACTTCTACTAGAAAGAATGGTTTCGGTAAATAGCTTCATCTCTGATCGGAGTATCCCTGAAAAATTCAGGGTTTGGTCTATCAGTATAGACAGTTAGAATACAGAGTTTATACAAACATACATTTTTAGCAATTTTGACCAACACCATATTTACGTGAACATTATAGTAATGTTTAAGTTGAACGCCAGTCATGTCTTGATACATTTCATTTACGTTTTGTACTAGGATATCATGTAAACTCGTATTAGCAGGCTGTCTATCAACTTCTGTGATTTTAATCAAATCGATTGGTGGTTGAGTCACATTGAATATACACGTATTGTTTAATGAGGGTATTTCGTCTGTACTATTATTAGGCATATCACTGAATGGTATTCCTGGTGTAGGTTCAACGAATGGTGTTGTAGTTGGTATCTACTTCTCCTCACTTGATGTTTCTTATGTACGGTCAACGAATGGTGTTGTGGTCGGTATTTCCTCCGTTGTTGTTTCTTCTGTAGGGTCTTTTACACGGCTAGTTATCAAAATATCATCGATTGTTGTTTTTGCCTGGATTTTAGGTGTAGTAGTCGCCGACATTGCAGTTTCAATTTTCTCAGTGGTGCTGGTGGTTATATCATCAAAATTACACGGTGGTGGTGTCACGGGCACATGTGTGCTATTAGATGGTTTATGCATTACAGCGTATATGATATTGAAAATGCCAACAAATACGAGAACTGGTATCACGATCATGAGTATTGTATAAACTACATTCCGTATGTACGACTGTTGACGGTTGTTGAGACGCCTGTTGTAAGGAGAACGGATATTCTCAAAGCCATTCTCTATTTGAGTGAGATCTATTTGGAGTGAGATCTATTTGAGTGAGAGATATATTTGAATGAGATCATCACATCGATTCGCACGATGCACTATCGGTTCATCCGTTTCATCTTGATCATATCTCAAGTCCTCTTTTTTTGTAGTGGTGGTGGTGGATTAAAGCACACATTAAGGTCATTGCTGCTCACTTGTTTTTCATCACTAAACATTGCAGCAGTTCTGTATCCGTTTCTTCTGCTACTCTACACCATGAACTAAGATCGGTGTCCAATTCAGCCATACTTTTTAGTGTTGTCTTGTCGCAGAGTCAATGTGACAGGAATGGTATTCAGTGGTTCAGTGGTAGTATATATACATACGATGATATAATTTGATGATGATATATTAATCATAATTCATACATGGACTGATACGAGCCAAAGATTCTCTGCTGGTAGTATCAACTGCAGCAACATAGAAAGTACATTGAACAGTAATATCATGATCTGGTACGTTTGAAGAAGAATCTACAACTCGAAGCAAAATCAAAATCAACACTCTATTCACCGATGTTATGCTTTGTACATTCACCAAATATTTCGGTATTCACACTACAAGAACTACTAGTTACTATAACGTCGTTTATAGTGCAAATAAGAGGAAGAATATCAAAATTAAATTTATATAATTCTCCCAACGACACTCTCATGGTATAGGAGTTCCTACTGGGACATTACTAGATAGTGTGGTACTTGAATGGCCTCTATGATGAATATACATAGAACCCAATACGCCTTGTTCGAACAACAGATTTTTGTCTAGAGCAGTATAAGATCCTTCGTTATCAGTAGTGAGAGTAGTCATAATTTTGACTTAAGAACAAGTCATCACGGCGTTGAAATCCGCATCTATGTTAAACTCGTTATGTTCTCGAAGACTGATTTGAAATTGATTGTAATAGCTTAAATCGCATGTACTCATAGCAATCTCAATATTGTGAAGAGTAATTGGTACTTCGCAGAGTAAAACGACCTGAAATGAACATTTGGATACGCCTTCTTTTCCATTTATCGAAAAATTAGAATTGTTAAAGCTATCAGGAACATAAATTTTAGCTTTACCTAAAAACGATACAATTTGTGGATTTGTAGGTGGAACGATTGTAAACGAGAGACTACCCAATCCGTTCCCATTAGAATGAACACCCTCAAGTTTATAAGAATGAGATCCGGTGGGTTTCAATTTCACCACTAACATTTTTGCTCCCGAGGACATAGTCAAAACATGATCGATGCTTACAGACAATAAAGGATTAGCTCCTGATCAACAAAAATCCAACTATCTACTTTATCGGCATTGTTTGCTTGAAAATATACAGAATTATCAACATTATCATATGCAACTAATTTATCAGCGGTTGAATCAAATGCCTTTCGATGAGTATCTATGGTTATAGCCACTGCCAAAATTGCAGTGGCAGTAGCTACGAAATCTAGGACAGAAAACATCATATTTGATAGTTAGCAATATCAATGATGATTCAAACAACACAGTTTACAATAATTTTCATAACTACTATCGCAATAATGAAGACCTTCTAACAACATAAGTGGTCTTTGGCTTATAATAATATTCGAAGAAAGAATGGTGAGACGCGCGATCAAATAATGCTCTTAATTCGCCAAAAAATATTTTAAAAATATATACTTTCCGTTAATTGCTCGGTAGATCATTAAAATTCTCGTATATTTGATTTAAAATTTCAGAATTAGAGGATATTGCTTTTGAAGCTATGTCGAACAAATTCTTCACGGTTTTACGATCAAATAGAGATTGTAGACGCGTGTGTATTTTTTGTCTAATACATGAATTTCAATTCCGTATTCGACGGTATCATATCTTAATTTACGAGGAGCATACAAAATGACCCACTGTTTTGGTTCATCTTCAACGTATATAACTTTTATACCCACGCTATCTTTAAATTGATCATCTTCATCGTATATAACTTTTATACCATCTTCATCGTATTAGTATATAACTTTTATACCCACGCTATCTTTAAATTGATCATCTTCATCGTATATAACTTTTATACCCACGCTATCTTTAAATTGATCATCTTCATCGTATATAACTTTTATACCCATCTTTAAATTGATCGTATATATTCTTTAAATTGATCATCTTCATCGTATATAACTTTTATACCCACGCTATCTTTAAATTGATCATCTTCAATATAACTTTTATACGAGGATCTTTAAATTAGTCATCTTCATCGTATATAACTTTTACCCACGCTATCTTTAAATTGATCATCTTCATCGTATATAACTTTTATACCCACGCTATCTTTAAATTGATCATCTTCAACGTATATAACTTTTATACCCACGCTATCTTTAAATTGATCATCTTCATCGTATATAACTTTTTATACCCACGCTATCTTTAAATTGATCATCTTCATGATTTACATAACTTAATATAAATTCTTCATCAGCATAGTGTAACATTTTATTAAAATCGGTTCTTTCAATAAAGTTAAAATGATTTAATTATGAAACTCGCCATACATAAAGTTTCAAATGTTGCGCACGAAATGAACGGGTTCGTAATCCTTCATCAAAGATCCGTTACCATCTTTAATTGTATTGGTTATGTCTGTGGTAATGCACTGTCATACCCTTTATCCCCCAATTTATGCATAAAGATTAACATATTAGGACCTCTATGGCTGTGTATCACCGATCTTCGCCAGTCAGTCATCGCGTCTTCACTTTCAGTGGTGGCCAAAGTCTGTTCCGCCCCACTACACAATGGTATAGTTTACATTTCCAATGATAATGAGGGCGAAGGATAAAGGAATCAAAGTAGGACATGGCGTCCTCTATCAACTAGAAATGGATAATGAGACAGTCCTATGTAATATCATTTATACGATGCCAAATCATGTGAAATGTGCCATGAGTTTGTCACCAATATTAATATTATTTACAATCATCCAATATTTAACATAATGTATTGACAAACCCTCCTAGATAACCTTAATCGTACGATGCCAAAGAGATATGAAATGTGTTATGAAAATTCACTGTTTAAAAATGAGTATCTCGATACTTATTTCACAGACAAAATTAATAAATTAAGGCGGACGATTGATGCTCACGAGTCAAGGACGCCATGTCCTACTTTGATTCCTTTTATCCTTCGCCCTCATTATCATTGGAAATGTAAACTATACCATTGTGTAGTGGAACAGACTTTGGCCACCACTGAAAGTGAAGACGCGATGACTGACTGGCGAAGATCGGTGATACACAGCCATAGAGGTCCTAATATGTTAATCTTTATGCATAAATTGGGGGATAAAGGGTATGACAGTGCATTACCACAGACATAACCATATACAATTCGGAAACTGTATGGTAACGGATCTTTGATGAAGGATTACGAACCCGTTCATTTTCCGTGCGCAACATTTGAAACTTTATCACGTATGGCGAGTTTGATAATTAAATCTCATTTTAACTTTATTGAAAGAACCGATTTTAATCAAATGTTACACTATGCTGATGAAGAATTTATATTAAGTTATGTAAATCATGAAGATGATTAATTTAAAGATAGCGTGGGTATAAAAGTTATATACGATGAAGATGATCAATTTAAAGATAGCGTGGGTATAAAAGTTATATACGTTGAAGATGATCAATTTAAAGATAGTGTGGGTATAAAAGTTATATACGATGAAGATGATCAATTTAAAGATAGCGTGGGTATAAAAGTTATATACGATGAAGATGATCAATTTAAAGATAGCGTGGGTATAAAAGTTATATACGATGAAGATGATCAATTTAAAGATAGCGTGGGTATAAAAAGTTATATACGTTGAAGATGATCAATTTAAAGATAGTGTGGGTATAAAAGTTATATACGATGAAGATGATCAATTTAAAGATAGATGAAGATGATCGATGGGTATAAAAGTTATATACGATGAAGATGATCAATTTAAAGATAGCGTGGGTATAAAAGTTATATACGATGAAGATGATCAATTTAAAGATAGCGTGGGTATAAAAGTTATATACGTTGAAGATGAACCAAAACAGTGGGTCATTTTGTATGCTCCTCGTAAATTAAGATATGATACCGTCGAATACGGAATTGAAATTCATGTATTAGACAAAAAATACACACGCGCTCTACAATCTCTATTTGATCGTAAAACCGTGAAGAATTTGTTCGACATAGCTTCAAAAGCAATATCCTCTAATTCTGAAATTTTAAATCAAATATACGAGAATTTTAATGATCTACCCGAGCAATTAACGGAAAGTATATATTTTTAAAATATTTTTTGGCGAATTAAGAGCATTATTTGATCGCGCGTCTCACCATTCTTTCTTCGAATATTATTATAAGCCAAAGACCACTTATGTTGTTAGAAGGTCTTCATTATTGCGATAGTAGTTATGAAAATTATTGTAAACTGTGTTGTTTGAATCATCATTGATATTGCTAACTATCAAATATGATGTTTTCTGTCCTAGATTTCGTAGCTACTGCCACTGCAATTTTGGCAGTGGCTATAACCATAGATACTCATCGAAAGGCATATGATTCAACCGCTGATAAATTAGTTGCATATGATAATGTCGATAATTCTGTATATTTTCAAGCAAACAATGCCGATAAAGTAGATAGTTGGATTTTTGTTGATCAAGGAGCTAATCCTTTATTGTCTGTAAGCATCGATCATGTTTTGACTATGTCCTCGGGAGCAAAAATGTTAGTGGTGAAATTGAAACCCACCGGATCTCATTCTTATAAACTTGAGGGTGTTCATTCTAATGGGAACGGATTGGGTAGTCTCTCGTTTACAATCGTTCCACCTACAAATCCACAAATTGTATCGTTTTTAGGTAAAGCTAAAATTTATGTTCCTGATAGCTTTAACAATTCTAATTTTTCGATAAATGGAAAAGAAGGCGTATCCAAATGTTCATTTCAGGTCGTTTTACTCTTCGAAGTACCAATTACTCTTCACAATATTGAGATTGCTATGAGTACATGCGATTTAAGCTATTACAATCAATTTCAAATCAGTCTTCGAGAACATAACGAGTTTAACATAGATGCGGATTTCAACGCCGTGATGACTTGTTCTTAAGTCAAAATTATGACTACTCTCACTACTGATAACGAAGGATCTTATACTGCTCTAGACAAAAATCTGTTGTTCGAACAAGGCGTATTGGGTTCTATGTATATTCATCATAGAGGCCATTCAAGTACCACACTATCTAGTAATGTCCCAGTAGGAACTCCTATACCATGAGAGTGTCGTTGGGAGAATTATATAAATTTAATTTTGATATTCTTCCTCTTATTTGTACTATAAACGACGTTATAGTAACTAGTAGTTCTTGTAGTGTGAATACCGAAATATTTGGTGAATGTACAAAGCATAACATCGGTGAATAGAGTGTTGATTTTGATTTGCTTCGAGTTGTAGATTCTTCTTCAAACGTACCAGATCATGATATTACTGTTCAATGTACTTTCTATGTTGCTGCAGTTGATACTACCAGCAGAGAATCTTTGGCTCGTATCAGTCCATGTATGAATTATGATTAATATATCATCATCAAATTATATCATCGTATGTATATATACTACCACTGAACCACTGAATACCATTCCTGTCACATTGACTCTGCGACAAGACAACACTAAAAAGTATGGCTGAATTGGACACCGATCTTAGTTCATGGTGTAGAGTAGCAGAAGAAACGGATACAGAACTGCTGCAATGTTTAGTGATGAAAAACAAGTGAGCAGCAATGACCTTAATGTGTGCTTTAATCCACCACCACCACTACAAAAAAAAAAGAGGACTTGAGATATGATCAAGATGAAACGGATGAACCGATAGTGCATCGTGCGAATCGATGTGATGATCTCATTCAAATATATCTCACTCAAATAGATCTCACTCAAATAGATCTCACTCAAATAGATCTCACTCAAATAGAGAATGGCTTTGAGAATATCCGTTCTCCTTACAACAGGCGTCTCAACAACCGTCAACAGTCGTACATACGGAATGTAGTTTATACAATACTCATGATCGTGATACCAGTTCTCGTATTTGTTGGCATTTTCAATATCATATACGCTGTAATGCATAAACCATCTAATAGCACACATGTGCCCGTGACACCACCACCGTGTAATTTTGATGATATAACCACCAGCACCACTGAGAAAATTGAAACTGCAATGTCGGCGACTACTACACCTAAAATCCAGGCAAAAACAACAATCGATGATATTTTGATAACTAGCCGTGTAAAAGACCCTACAGAAGAAACAACAACGGAGGAAATACCGACTACAACACCATTCGTTGACCGTACATAAGAAACATCAAGTGAGGAGAAGTAGATACCAACTACAACACCATTCGTTGAACCTACACCAGGAATACCATTCAGTGATATGCCTAATAATAGTACAGACGAAATACCCTCATTAAACAATACGTGTATATTCAATGTGACTCAACCACCAATCGATTTGATTAAAATCACAGAAGTTGATAGACAGCCTGCTAATACGAGTTTACATGATATCCTAGTACAAAACGTAAATGAAATGTATCAAGACATGACTGGCGTTCAACTTAAACATTACTATAATGTTCACGTAAATATGGTGTTGGTCAAAATTGCTAAAAATGTATGTTTGTATAAACTCTGTATTCTAACTGTCTATACTGATAGACCAAACCCTGAATTTTTCAGGGATACTCCGATCAGAGATGAAGCTATTTACCGAAACCATTCTTTCTAGTAGAAGTAGAAGACAATCGTGAATGCGAATTCAAAAACCGGTTTTTTAAGGTATTCTTATTATGGAATAATAGAATTGATAGGTTTAAACTATGTGAATGTGATTATTACTACAGAATCGTCGAGTTTATAATGTAAAAAACTCATCATACATCAGATGCTTTGTTCAATGTGAATTTTACTTGAAGTGCATATACAGATAGATGTGAATATTACTAGACGTACCCATATCGTCATCATATTTTTTGTATAAATAGACACCATTTGACTAACATATCATTCATACTCTCACGATGGCTTGGTTAGTACATCAATTTCAACCTGATACTACGACTATGGATAAATATCATGTGTATACTTCAGTAACTCGTTCTGAACCAATTTCTACAGGCGTAAAAGACAGACAATCGTTTACTCGATTTAATGGGGGCTGTTCATCCATTATTTGGTAATGAAGTAGATAGACTACGTACTTTTAAAAATTGGGATCCTAATCGTTATCAGAAGAAAGAACACTTGGCAAAGCATGGTTTCTTTTATACCGGTAATGTTGATTGTACTCGTTGTTTCTACTGCGGATTTGGATTGAAATATTGGAGGGAAAATCACCATGTTGCGTATCAACATATTCGATTTAAACCTAAATGTGCCTTTAATCATTTCATTAAACGTCAAGAATTTGTTGATCGAGTTTTACGAGATATTAAAAACAGAGAGGGGTTGACTAAAAATGTTCACCCGCCCTACCGGCAAAATATCTTTTTTAACATATCGTCGTCCCCTATTTTCAAAATCAATTTTCGCGTGTAATTTTTTTTAAATCGTTTTCATGTAAAATTTTGATGCATCCCCCCCCCTCTCTCTTTTCCTGTGTTCCTCGAACTTTTTGTTAACTCTTTAATCGAATAACTATTTTTACTAATGTATGTAAATAATACTCGGTATTTCCGTGGAGTTTTCCTATAATTGTCTAAACGTGATCTTTTCTAGACTTGATGTTGTAGATACTCAAGAAGAATAGAATATAATTTCATTTGTATCTGGTCTTGGTGTTTGCACACGCAGTGTATTATTTTTTTATCGTTTTAATGATCTTATTATATTATATAGTAGAAGAAGAAGCTTGCGATGAAAAAAAAACCCTGGGTTTTGTAGCATATTTTTTTTTGTATTCTTGTATTATGTTGATGATGATATTCAGTTCATGACGATGATAATTGTTATTATGTACTATGATTATAATGTATGTATGCATGCACAGAATAAAAGTCCCAAAAACTCACACAGTTTTTTTTTTTGGGAGACCACGAAAACATTACCCTGTTTTATCTCTGTCTTTTGTGAGAGGTGAGATGCTAAGGGAAAAGTGGTCTCTACAAACTTAAAAAACAATTTTCAGTTGTTCATTTATTTTCTGGGAAGGGAAAGGATTTTGAGGGGGTATTATATGTGAGAGGGGAAAGACTTGGAGTACTCTTTACATCAAAGCCAAACCTATGGATCGAATCGTGCCTTTGATGTGTACCTTAACTGAAAATTTTCCAACTGACCAAACCGTGTTCTATTTATAAACTTGGAGTCCCGAGAAGTGACAAAAATGAATCGATAAACGCGTGGTATCACGTGGTCTTTCTTGCCAAACCTCTGGATTCAACCCTGACTGGTCAGTACGTTCCTGAACGTTTCATGAGGATACGACTACTACTACTATTTAGATGTCAAGACTTTCCGACCAGTTTCAGGAAATTATAGATAAAGATAGACTGTTTCAACGACAACAGAAACAACAGCGACAGTGGCCGTACATGATGATGACTTCTCAACAGCAACAACATATTACTACAAATATCACTACACCATGATCATCATCATCATCCTTTTCTTTATCCTCCTCCTCATCCTCTATTCCCATACCTCAGTATAATCAGGAAAAGTGTTTGAAGAATCCTGTTGTTGAGGTAATGTACCAGCTGCAAATACAAACTCCCGGGTTTAATGATGGTGATGATATGTTTCGGCCTCCAACTCCTGGTAAAAATCTTCCACTAACTCCTGGCCGTAATATTGAGGATGAGGAATACGCTGTTGGCAATAATAACTACACCGCCTCTCAAGTGACGGAGATGGACGTGCTGAATACTTATGATGAAGATGTGTATACTAATACTACTCTTTCTGCTGTGTGCACTGTTTGTACCAGCAACAAGGAATCCATCCAGACTAAGTTGCTGGAGACGAAAAGTGAGATCTTGAATGCTCTGGCTGGCTTGAAAAGTGAGATCATGAATGCTCTGGCTGGCTTGAAAAGTGAGATCATGAATGCTCTGGCTGGCTTGAAAAGTGAGATCATTGCTCTGGCTGGCTTGAAAAGTGAGATCATGAATGCTCTGGCTGGCTTGAAAAGTGAGATCATGAATGCTCTGGCTGGCTTGAGATCATGAATGCTGAGATCATGAATGCTCTGGCTGGCTTGAAAAGTGAGATCATGAATGCTCTGGCTTGAAAAGTGAGATCTGAATGCTCTGGCTGGCTTGAAAAGTGAGATCATGAATGCTCTGGCTGGCTAGAAAAGTGAGATCATGAATGCTCTGGCTGGCTTGAAAAGGAGATCATGAATGCTCTGGCTGGCTTGAAAAGTGAGATCATGAATGCTCTGGCTGGCTTGAAAAGGAGATCATGAATGCTCTGGCTGGCTTGAAAAGTGAGATCATGAATGCTCTGGCTGGCTTGAAACGTGAACTGTTGGGTGAACTGCTGGATGTGAAAAATGAACTGTCGGAGCTGAAGAGAACCGGGTAAGAAGAAGAATTTAAGATAGAGTTGTTGTTTTTCTAAGAATCTTTATTGATATATATATATTTCATGATTAGACTAGAATGCTATAAAACTATATAGTACTATATATATATATATATATATATATATATATATATATATATATATATATATTTGAGACTATATATATATATATATATATATATATATATATATATATATATATATATATATATATATATATATATATATTTGAGACAAAGTAATTATATATGTCGGATAACTTGATATTTTCATATATATATATATATATATATATATATATATATATATATATATATATATATATATATATATATATATATATATATATATATATATATATAATATATATACAATAATAACTTACAGATTTTATCCGAAAACTGATATTCTCACTCGTTCCGAAAACTGGTAATTCTTACTTCTTTTTTGCTTTGTGTTTTGAACCACATTTTAAAATATATTCCTCTTCTTCTTTTTCTCCTACTAGATTGTTGGGTGAGAAATCTACTACTAATACTGTTGAAGTCATCGATTCTACGAAGTTGATGCCCCCTCCACCACCACCACCGTCTACTATTAAGAAATCATCAAAGTCAGCTGCTGCTGCTGCTGTTGTTGTTGATGAACAACAACCCCGTGATGCCAAAAAGAAAACGATAACGTCCGACGAAGATGGTGCTGCCGATGGTGTTTCTGCCAAGAAAAGAAAGAACTCTAATGATGAAGATGACAACAACAAGAACGCTGAGAATTCTTTTGCATCTCCTAAGAAAATTGAAAAGAATGATTTCACTTGTAACCCCAAAAAATCATTCCCTAAAATTGTGTTTCGACCCTCTTCTTCTTATAAATCTTCTTCTACTAAGAAACCGATAGTCATAGACTACAAAACCCTTGATGTTCATATTGAACCTCTGAACTTCTCATCTATGAAAACACTTGCACAACTCTCTCATAAAAAGTCTCCTTCCAAAACTCTGCGCCTGTGGAAGACTACCGACTTGGATCCATCTTTTATCCTGGCTAGCGTATGGTGTGAAAAGATTATCACCAAACTCTGGCGATTCTACTCCAAAGTAAAATCGAACGGATCTTTCAAAAGTTTGAAAGATCTCACAAAATGAGCCGATCAGAAAGAATTGAGGGGACCTTTTGGGTTCACTGAAACTCTCGACAGATTCCGTGACTACTCAACACTCGATCCGTCTCTCGACTCAACCACAGATATCATCGCTTATCTGGCCAAAAACGTCACGTCCGAAAACATGACGAAGAAAACACTCAAAGAAATGAAAACCAAACTCGATGAAGGAGATGTCCAAGCCTTTAATAAGCAATGTGGAAATTTCGACCCGTCAGATAGCTATCAAGCTTTGGAAGTCGCATTTCTTCGACACGATTTGCAACACTATTAAAGAGTTTCACAGCAAATTCGATGAAATGATGAACGAAAATTTAGTGAACAACAAAGACGATGAAGAGAATCTCCATCACCTTCAAGTGATGGACACAACCTTCTCCATATGTCTGTACGAAAAGGTCAGAGTGCTCATCACGAGTCGAGGTTTCCTTAATACTCTTGTGGAAATGTCTTTCATATGTTCAAAACCAAACTGTGGAAACGTAACAGAGATCATTTGCAGACACTGTAAGCATATGACGCTGTGTTCAACATGCGTCTCCTCCGAAAAATGTCCGTGCAACGGTAAGAAAAAATATTCTCAAACCATCGTTGAGCCGACACTAAAGTCTATGTGAAAAGTCTCAGACATCTTCCAGAGTTTCTTCGATTCACTCAGGGAATCACTTCCATCGAAGGTGGTGGTATGTTTGGCTTATATTTACCAGCATCTCATAGCACGGCTAAGGAATACTCTAAAATTGAAGAACACGCATCGAGAAACAAGGTAGTGTAAACATAGTTAACAAGGAGTATTTTTTCATCCATAAATCTCCTTGTCCATCCCAAATAACATTTCCTTGAGTATGAAAACCGACAAAGATAAAAGTTGCTGTTGTTTCAGGCATATTGTATAGCTTATTCACGTATTTATACATTGCATAGTTAAAAAAGAAAATGTCATGTACAACCGACCAGTTTCGTCATAACCAAAGATATCATAGCGAATCTCAGGAGGAATACAATTTAGAGATCTTTTAGCCATAAGACAATATTTTTCGATATAATTTACTATATTATTATTTGTCGACTATTAGGAATTGCATTTCGTTTCATATTTTTTTATGATCGTTTTGACTATTTCAGGACTGATATAGTTTCGTCGTTCGTTGCATTTTGAATAGATAGTTTTGCAAAGCGAAGTAAAGTATTCTTGTATAATTTCAAACATTTCACGTAGTGAAGTTAATCCTCTGATTGCAGCTTCATCAAAAATATCTCGCATTTCATTGTAGGTTTTTGTGATAAAATTCACGTCTACGCAGAGATACTGAAATGTCGTTTGGTAATATTGGCCAGTATGTCCTATGTAAGGACGAGCGGCTTGTGCGGCATTTCTAGTTGCAAATTGCCAACAACTGTTTTTAAATCTATCGACCATTAATCCTATACCGGCTGTTTGACCGGTTCCTGCTCCTTCTACCAGTAAAATGAATTTACAAAGACTTTTGTATGAGTCATCTTGAATACATTTCTCAAAGTCGGATATCATACATTGGTCCCTACAGGTTAACAAGAGTCGAATATTGTTTTGCATTGTGAAAGAATAAAAATGATTTGCATATACCCCCATGGGTGTATATATACTAAGTAGAAAATGATGATGATGATGTTAATATATATTTCAAAACGTTCATAGAATTGTGAATATCATCACCGTTTGTGTCGATATAATTAATCAAAACTCGAATAACTTCTTTATGCGGATTATCTTGATGTTTCAGCTTGTTATTATTCATAAACTGAGACTCTGTTAGAGTGTTTAAAATATTCATCAGTTTCACAACTACTTCAGAACTAAATTTTTGTCTGATACACTTGAGCAGTTTATATTTTAACGAATTTGAAGGTAGTGTACTAGTAGTACTAGATTCTTGTTGTAGTATTTGTTGATGTCTCTCAAATTCGGGTAAAAAATTGTTTCTTCGTTAATTATTTCAGATACGTTTCCTCCATAAATATCGCCTTTATCCACTATAAATATAGATGTAGAATAAGAAGAAATATTCAGCAAGTTTAATAAATTTGAAGAAATGATTTCGTATCGCTGATCTTCTTTTCCATCATCATAAGTAAACCCAAATCTCATCTGTCTTTTTTTGGGATAAAGATGGGTTAGATTAGACTCTGAAAATCGACGTTTCATTATTTTAAGATAAAACGAATGTATTGTACAGTATGGTAAGCTACATGATGAACATTATTGGGTTCTTCAGTTAGTTTAAATATTGAACCAGTTTGGTTGATTACATATACCAGTTCTTGAAGGTTACTAGAATGATTAATTCTGGAACTATCCGCGTCTCGTCGTCTAACAAACAATCGTACGCAGCGTTCAACGAACGATGTTTTTCATCCATGATTACTACAACCATATGAACAATCTTATATATATATATATATATATATATATATATATATATAATCCGAGTAATAACGATGATGATATTATACACTCATTTATATTCTAGATCTTTACAACGAACGACCCATTCGTGTTGGTGTATCTAAACAAATTCAATATCTGCGAGAGAATGATCTTCTTCGTTAGTTATAGTAAATAACGTGTTGATGATATTGTAAGATTTGTTGATTCGGAATTCTTTAATGATATTACACACATTTATACCACATCCTTATCCTTCTTCTTCTTCACTCAACGAGTTTACCAAGAGACAGATAGCGCATATTCTATCATCTTTCGGTTTATCCGCCAAATGCTTTATGTAGTGATTCATTCGGTATATAATATCCAAACATTTAACTTTAGTCATCGTATTATATTCACACAAAACGTCGTAAACACAACGATGATGAAGAATGGAAGGACGTACATCAGTCATAGCGCCTTCATTGGTCATAACACACTTGTAAGGCTCGCAGGATTTAGCTACATATTTTTCAATATCGTTTGGACAAGATACGTTAAACAAATTACACAAGTAGTAATTAATGTTAGTTAATATATTATCGTAGTGATGAGGAGGTAATGTTATTGTAACTCGTGCATAGTTTTCATAGGTCTAAATACGTCGTCTTGAGGTTTAGAAGAAAACTCGCGGATAAACTTGGGGCTAGCGAGATACGGAACGCCAAAGTCAACGTCGTCAGATAATTCAGGACTAGAGTCGATAAACGGATCAATTTCTCCGTTGAATTCTGTATCAGTCGTACCATTAGGCATATTAATGATAGTATCTACATGAGGAGTTTTTACTGCAACACAAGGTTTTGCGAAATTTGCGTTTACACATGCTAGAATATCTTTATCTTCAGACAAGGACGGTTGTTGAGATGATGTCGAAGGTCTAGTTAGTGGATTCATAATAGAGCTAACCGAATGACAATATCGTTTTCTCCAATTTTCTCGACGTTAAAAACTATTACTATGACAACTACTACTAATCAATCGTCTTTTATTAGTTTTGTGATGGGACGTAGTATATTGAATTTGTTTAAAATCCCTTCCGAGTAATGCGTAATCAATTTTAGTACAACATAATTTAGCGTCTAGATCCGAGTAATGCGTAATCAATTTTAATACAACATAATTTAGCGTCTAGATCCGAGTAATGCGTAATCAATTTTAGTACAACATAATTTAGCGCCTTTTAGTACAACAGATCCGTGTAATGCGTAACCAATTTTAGTACAACAGAATTTAGCGTCTAGATCCGAGTAATGCGTAACCAGTTTTAGTACAACATAATTTAGCGTCTAGATCCGAGTAATGCGTAACCAATTTTAGTACAACCCTAATTTAGAATCCGAGTAATAACCAATTTTAGCAACATAATTTAGTCTAGATCCGAGTAATGCGTAACCAATTTTAGTACAACAGAATTTAGCGTCTAGATCCGAGTAATGCGTAACCAATTTTAGTACAACATAATTTAGCGTCTAGATCCGAGTAATGCGTAACCAATTTTAGCGTCTACAAATGCGTAACCAATAATTTAGCGTCTAGATCCGAGTAATGCGTAACAACAAATTTTCTAGTACAACATAAACATAATTTAGCGTCTAGATCCGAGTAATGCGTAACCAATTTTAGTACAACATAATTTAGCGTCTAGATCCGAGTAATAAGGCAGAATGCTAACCAATTTTAGTACAACATAATTTAGCGTCTAGATCCGAGTATACCTCGCGTACAATTCGAGGTATTCTTTAACAGGCGGACGATCAATTTTATCGAATATAGTTACTGCTGTAACCGGGTCGTATTCCTTCGACAATTTTATAAACCAGTTGAATAAGAAAAATCCTAATGTATAATAACCATTAACAGTAGATTCAGAATCTCAATATAATTCTCGTAACTTTACTAGAATATCATAAGTTTGTGGTGATATTTCATAATTTAAACTATACAATGCATATTCAAACAAATTATCAAATGTAGGAGTTAAGTATGGAAATGTTGTAGTCATAGCGAGAAGTGTATCACAGGACGAAATGAGATTAAATCACGAAGTCGAAGATAAAATATATACGTATAGGATTAAAAATTTCATCATTGACTAGAAAAAATAATAGAACGTTCAACAGATACTCGTCTTAAAAATGTAACATCAGAACGAGGAGGTGTAATAATTCTATATCTTAATCTACAAAACATACTTTCTGAACCTGCTGCAAATCGTAGTTTAACTCCTCGTTCGACATTATCACAAGCACGTTTAAACAAAACACACACACTGGATTTCTATCAGGAATCAAATCGGAACAAGGAGCATCTGATTTATCTACAGCAATGTACATAACCTGTCTACCAGGTCTACTATTGATTGCCATTAAAGTAACATTATCACCCATTACCAATACATCTTCGGATACCACAGGGTTAGCCGAAGCATAACCGGTAAAAAAAGACACATAACAAAGGTTAATGAAATCATCGTGATTATAGAAAAAAACGTATTTCTTTCCGCATATACAATGTCTAAATTAATAAAACTTAATGTGTAGTTGTAATATTTTAGTTCACTAATGCAATACTAGTAACTAATATATATAGTAGCTAAAACTCCAAGACCGAGTGCTAAGAAAAAAGTCCCATGAAATCAGTCTCATCAAATTTATTCCGGTCTGAAAAAACCTTGTCAAAGCCATCCCAACCACCTTGATCCATTATCCATTGACCGAGTTTATTAGCTACGTATTTTACGACATAGACAGACATTTGTTCTCGTCTGTCCGATTCATTGTTGTTATAGTACTTAAAAAGCGTAGCTGCAATAAAATGCATTGCAATAATTCTACCCCAACTCACTCCATCATTAAAGATTTCGTCGGCTATAACGACAAAATTGACATAAATACTATTATTTTCTTTTCGGGTCAATTTATCGATCGCACCGTTAAAAAATGAATCGTGTTTCTCTAAAAATTTTCTCGTTTCTTTTCTTAGAGTTTTACAATAACGATTTGGTGCTCTAGACTCAGGATTATTGCTGTTTAAAATGATGTCTTTACCCATTATTTCAGCATGAATGCGAATTCAATCAAATTTTTCAGTCTTAACTTCATTAGATGTACCTTTTGGCAAAGGAAATACACGGAGTCTTTCAGTAATTTGAGAAAATAAACCGTTGCTTGATGGTACGGAATTCATTTGTCCTAAAGTAAACCCTTGGTTATTACCACAGAAAAGCACAAAAGTATGAGTATACAATTACATTATTGTCTTCTATATATATATATATATATATATATATATATATATATATATATATAGGAAAAATATAGAAAATATAGAGTATCGTTATCCTGGTATGACATAATCCTCTTATCTCTAGTTAGATTGCTGGTAAGTGGGAACAAACTATGCTAACTTTGACGAAAAGTACATCATCCTTGACATATCCGTTATCCTCATTTTCAATAACTGGATGAGCAACGAAAAGAGGACTACCGCTGGCTACATTCATTTTTACTTGCACTGGTCTGTGAAAACTGGTACTGTTTGGATCTGGCATAAACTCGTCTTTCAAGTGTCCCTTTCGACCAGACTGACCCAGGGTCATCAAAGTTATTTTGAGTTGAAAAGGCCAGGGTAACAAAGCATCGTATTCACCTTTCATGACTACAAAGTACAAGGATATATGCGTTCCTTTACCAATTCCATCTCCGTTGAGGTAGATTCTAGCACACATTTTGTAACCCAATCTACTGGTGTAAAAGGATTGACTGTATTGGGAAAGAATTTTATTTTGTAAAGCGTCTCTTTTTCGTATAGTGTAATCCCTGATTTTCCATAGTAAGACTCCATCATAATTTGCCGTTTCAATCATTTGAAAACGCAAGTCATTTTCAGCTAGTCTAATTTCCATATCCTTTAGTTCTTCAACATGGTTAGATCCTCCATTCGCAATGAATTGATCTATTGTTGTTTTCAATTGTCTAATCTCTTCTCTCGATATTTCTGTTTCTTTCTTCATATGTTCAACGTCACGTTCCAATACCAAAATTCTTTCAAGATGTTTCACTAATTTTATCTTTAAATGCTTTGCTATGTTTTTGGTAACTCCTTCAACAAAGTTAATGTTTTCCTTCAACTGCATTAAATCTTGATTAGGAAAGTTTCGAAGATTCGTTTTCATGTTACAAACATAAGTTACCAACATTTTAAAATAAGGATCAAAATGTTTCTCGTGATCTTCGACAGCTCCTTTATTTCCCTTAAATTCACATCCCAAAATTTTGAATTCACATTCAATAGGTCTCGATGGACAAGCGTTTATATGATCTTCAAAATCTTTTCTTTTCATGACCATATTGTTGTCACATGTGTAAGGACAAACTGTTATTCCTTCTGGACATCAATTCTTTTCATGACCATATTGTTGTCACATGTGTAAGGACAAACTGTTATTCCTTCTGGACATCAATTCTTTTCATGACCATATTGTTGTCACATGTGTAAGGACAAACTGTTATTCCTTCTGGATATCTATTCTTTTCATGATCACCCAAGTCTTTAGAGTTAAATTCTTGTTCACATATTATACATGTTGTTGGTTTAAACCCACAATTTTGTTCATGTTGTGATTTATGACACAACGCTATATTATCTTGACAACCTCTTGGAGCATAAACACATTTTACGGATCTATAATTACATTGATTCATGTGTTTCGTTAAATTTCGAAATTGTATAATCTCAAGACAACCTTTTTTTTTTAATAAACAGTAGACTTGAAGATTATCCATCTCTATTCGAAAACCGGAGTCAGGAAATATAGTGTCGCTCGAAATTTGTTCCGCATCTTTTTCGTCGTCAACGGGACACGGTATTGATTCCTTTCCATTTAAACATTTATCAACGCATACACGACTAAAACGATGTCCGAACATGGTTTGATTAGGATCTCTGATTAATCCATTGTGGATTGGACAATTATATTTTACATTTGGAGTAACAAGTTCCGGATCCTCTTCTATTAATGCAGAATCAGAGATACCGCTTTGATTTGATGCCATTATGACCCTATGGATATTAGTCAGTCAATAATAGAATGAGAAGAAGCAAGTGATTCTTATAGAAATATTATGATACGATGATATAGTTTTCGATGATGATATATTTTTCGATGATGATATAGTTTTCGATCATGATATAGTTTTCGATCATGATAATATAGTTTTCAGATTATTAACAATGCTCTCAGGAATTTTGCTTCAACTCTTATCAGATTCTTGCTTTTGGGTAAAAGTACTAGAATATCAATATATGGAACTTTATGTGACTATATGGGGTTATAATATCAAATATTGGGCATGCCTATTGAGATCTGATACTAATGTTCAAATGCGTACATCGCTCTTTTGCGCATCAGGAACGTTTGTTAAAAGCGATGATATTTACATTTTCGAAGTCGCTAAGAACTTATAAACTGTGAATCTTAAAGATAAATTTATATTACCTCAAAAAGAGAAGGATAATTTATTTTCTTGTAAAACGACCACTGCATTACCTAATGCTCTGGATAAACTGTACACATGCCCTATAATGTCTAGTGAAAATCTTAGTTATCAACCCGTACGGTACAGAGATTACACTCCGTATACTCAACGAATTATAAAGAACAGTGATGTTGTAATCGTAGAATATTTAAAACATCAAGACGCAATTATAAATGTATATCAATATACGTGTTGTTCAGACGTTAACCATATTAGATCCGTTATGTTTAATACTTCTACAGGGTATTTTACAATCGAAGTAATCAAAAAGCTCACGATAAAACGCACTGTTTTTATTGCAATATTAAACGACAATTGGATTACACTGTGATACGAGATACTGTTATTTTCAGTCCCAAGTTAACTCAAGCTATTCTAAACTATTAACCAAATATGCTCGGTTCGTGTAAATATCTTTCTCTGCACGTCGGTGTGCTAATTTTTTTGTTAGGTTGTCTTTTAATGATCCTTACGTCGATTGTTCTTCAGGTTTAACATCATTCGTGAATAATAACACTGGAGAGCACTAGTAGTATTTGACAATAGTTTATGTTATGGATACAACTTTACTTTACTAGTGGTACACGTTTTATACAATTTTATTACATCTATTATTACCGAGAATAATTGTTTCGATCCCTCAAACTATTTAGAAGAAAATAATTTACTGACGGTAAATATTACCAACATCACCAACGAGCAACAACCAGTTCGAGAAGCTGCAAGATTCGTGGTATTTTATCTTTATAAGGAAGAGAATAACTCTTTCGTTACTTCGACTCATTACTTCATCTACAACGCGTACGAACTTGAATATTATTCCGTTGAACGATGTATTAACACCCTGACTGGGTTTCGAGTACCAATTTTCGATCCTATCACTCTTGAATGTATGTCGAAGAGCGATTGCATATTTTTATGGAATATCAGTAATTTCATTTATTATACGTTCATTTTTGATTATCGAAGCGGTCGATGTTCTATATTCCTTCAGTGGATTACGTGAATCATGGAGATATGTACCGTTCAGAGAAAATATAATTTCTCATCTCATGGGACAACTTAATCTTATAATTTGGGATCGTTTACTCAATGAAAATAAAAGTGATATACTAGCGTATGTGGACGAAGAATTATACATTTCTCAATATTATCAACAAACTGAAAATGATTCGATAGAAGAAGATGAATGTATCCGTTTAGAAAGAGGAGAACTTACTCTTCAACCCGATGAGACTGTTCTTACGAATGCCGATTCTATCTTATCCATGATTGACGATATATTGACAAAATTTCATACTACCTATAAAAAGTTTATAGAAGTCGGGTTTGAATGTTGTCCGTCGACGCATTTGGAAATTTATCAGAAAACGTTACAACTCCAAACCGTATGTTATCACATGAAATTTAACCATTCTCTAGATTACGTTAGATACTTTCTGTATTGTATTTCTAGACGATACTTGGGAATAGATCATATCAACATTAATTTTCTGCGTGAAAAACTTAGCTCTAAATAAACGGTTGCTATATGTCATAGAGGATATGGAAAACCGACGATTCAAGCTATTATTGCTGCTACGGTCTTTACGTGAAATGAATATTTTCATGATTGCTCATGAAATGGAAGTAGTTCAACAAAATCGAGATAAAAAAATGGTTCTCAAAGTGTATAAACTCACTGAGAGAAAGAGAGAGAGAGAGAGAGAGAGAGAGAGAGAGAGAGAGAGAGAGAGAGAGAGAGAGAGAGAGAGAGAGAGAGAGAGAGAGAGAGAGAGAGAGAGAGAGAGAGAGAGAGAGAGAGAGAGAGAGAGAGAGAGAGAGACAGAGACAGAGAGAGAGAGAGAGAGAGACAGAGGAGAGAGAGAGAGAGAGAGAGAGAGAGAGAGAGAGAGAGAGAGAGAGAGAGAGAGAGAGAGAGAGAGAGAGAGAGAGAGAGAGAGAGAGAGAGAGACAGAGAGAGAGAGAGAGAGAGAGAGAGAGAGAGAGAGAGAGAGAGAGAGAGAGAGAGAGAGAGAGAGAGAGAGAAAGAGAGAAGGAAAAGATAAGAGATTGAGACAGAGCAGCCAGAGGCATAGGCAAAGACAGTATCAGATAAAGAAAGAGAGACATAAAGTTAGAGAAAGAGAGAGGGAGAAAGAGAAAAGATAAGAGATAGACAGATAGCCAGAGATAGATAGATAGATAGATAAAGAAAGAGAGAGATAAAAGTTAGAGAAAGAGAGTAGAGAGGGAGACAGAGATAGATAGATAGATAGATAGATAGATAGATAGATAGATAGATAGATAGATAGAGAGAGTGAGAGAGAGAGAGAGAGAGAGAGAGAGAGAGAGAGAGAGAGAGAGAGAGAGAGAGAGAGAGAGAGAGAGAGAGAGAGAGAGAGAGAGAGAGAGAGAGAGAGAGAGAGAGAGAGAGAGAGAGAGAGAGAGAGAGAGAGAGAGAGAGAGAGAGAGAGAGAGAGAGAGAGAGAGAGAGAGAGAGAGAGAGAGAGAGAGAGAGAGAGAGAGAGAGAGAGAGAGAGAGAGAGAGAGAGAGAGAGAGAGAGAGAGAGAGAGAGAGAGAGTAGCGTTTAAATCTCCTAAAATTATTAATTCCCGTTTGGGTTTTTAGATTCTCTGCAGCTGTTTGTAAATACTTTTTTCGAAGATATCTTTTTCTTCTTTGGCGGCATCTTCGTTTGGTCCATAAGGTATTAAGAATTTAATTTCTCTTCCTTTTGGTTTAATATTTACCTCTAATAACAGTGGGCTTGCAAATTTCCAACTTTCTTGTAGCATTTCTTGACATTTACGCATTAGTAAGCCTACTGCTGCTCTACCTTAATCTTTGACATCTACTGCTGAGAAGATTAAAGTATAATTTGGTCCTGCAGTTTCTATTCCTTGACCTTTTTCTTTGTTTCTGTAAGAGCCAAAATGTTTACTTCTTTTCATTCATTTCCCTAATATTCCATGGTCCAAAAGTCACAGTCCGTGTTCTTTTCCAGAAGATAACATTATCCTTACACAAAACATCGTGTAATGTAAATTTAAAAATTTCATGGACACGTTGTTGCGCAATATTATATGTTATTTTGCGTCAGAGTTTGGCACCACGTAGGCTGTCAATCTTGTTTTTGTTTTGTTTGATGTTTTTGTTTGGTTTGTAGTTTCATTCTAATTTACTATAAAAAACGTAGATTATGCGACTTACATCACAGTTGATCTGGTTGCCTTCATCGAAGACTGAAACGAATCATCTGCATTTCAAAATGCTCGTACTTGCAACATTCATCGCCTTCGGCCTAATTGTAAGTCCCATTATTATCATGCCACGACGTATTGTTTCCTAAGTGACACCAAGTGTTAATATCCCTTTCATGCCCTTTCCTTTCGCAGTTTTTTTCTTCGTCGTAAGTCATGTTTTCCAAACTAGATGTACTCGTATTAGTATTATTTACTTACCTACTTACTTACTTACTTAATTATTTACCTACCTACTTACTTACTTAATTACTTACCTACCTATTTACTTACTTATTTACTAACTTACTTACTTAATTATTTACTTACTTAATTAATTATTTATTCATTTACTTACTTTCTTACTTACTTAATTACTTACCTACCTATTTACTTAATTACTTAGTAACTTACTTACCTAATTACTTACATACATACTTACTTACTTACTTACTTACTATTAGGCGTTGTGTAGAACGTTTGCTGCCCGCATCACCATTTGGATCGCCTTTCTCCAGTCTTCTCTCCCTTCCACAGTGGTGGTAATCTGCTACTGTCTCCTCTGGCCCATTCATTGGAGTTGTCAGAATATCCTATTTTCGGCATTCCTCTTTCTCCTTTGCGTTCCAGCTTTCCATCTAGAATTTCTCTACTATTAGTATTAGTATTAAACTAAACCTTTGAAATCATCAAATATAGCAACGTTGCAATAATTCCATTAAAATAAAGATTACGTTTTCCTCTCCATGAAATGGTTAAAACAAGTCAGTCAAGCCGATTTATTCTTCAATTACGTGTGATGTCTGTCACATCTCTACAAATTTCGTAAGAGAAAATGGGTTTACTCGAATACTTTACAATAAAATGCATTTCAATTCTTTTTCTAGAAGGCAACTTGAAACAAAATGTAATTTCATTTGATAAACGGCTTCATTTGTCCATTCTCTATTCTTGATCGCATTTAAACATCTTCATTTTATAAGATTATATTCATCTTATTTAAACATCTTCATTTTATAAGATTATATTCATCTTATTTAAACATCTTCATTTTATAAGACTATATTCATCTTATTTAAACATCGTCATTTTATAAGATTACATTCATCGCATTGAAACATCTTCATTTTATAAGATTAAATTCATTTTATTTAAACATCTTCCTTTTTATAAGACTATATTGATATCATTTAAAGATCTTCCTTTTATAATATTATATTCATCTTATTTAAACATCTTCATTTTATAATATTAGATTCATCTTCTTTAAACATCTTCATTATATAAGATTATATTATTCCTCTTATTTAAACATCTTCATTTTATGAGACTATATTTATCTTCTTTAAAAATCCTCATTTTATAAGATTATATTCATTTTATTAAAACATCTTCATTTTATAATATTAGATTCATCTTCTTTAAACATCTTCATTACATAAGATTATGTTCATCCTATTTATACATCTTCATTTTATAAGACTATATTCATCACATTTAAACATCTTCATTTTATAAGATTATATTCATCTTATTTAAACATCTTCATTTTATAAGACTATATTCATCTCATTTAAACATTTTCATTTTTATAAGGCTATATTCATCGTATTTAAACATCTTCATTTTTATAAGAATATATTCATCACATTTACACATCTTCATTTTATAAGAATATATTCATCCCATTTACATATCTTCATTGGATCAGATTATATTCATCTTATTTAAACATCTTCATTTTATAAGATTATATTCATCCCATTTAAACATCTTCATTTTGATCAGACTATATTCATCTTATCTAAATATCTTCATTTTTATAAGATTATATTCATCACATTTAAACATCTTCATTTTTATAAGATTATATTCATCACATTTAAATATTTTCATTTCTATAAGATTATATTCATCACATTTACACATCTTCATTTTTATCAGATTATATTCATCCCATTTAAACATTTTCATTTTTATAAGACTATATTCATCCAATTTAAACTTTTTCATTTTTATCAGATTATATTCATCCCATTTAAACATTTTCATTTTTATCAGATTATATTCATTCCATTTAAACATTTTCATTTTTATCAGATTATATTCATCCCATTTAAACATCCTCATTTTTATAAAAATGTATTCATCCCATTTAAACATCTTCATTTTTAGAAGATTATATTCATCCCATTTAAACATTCTCATTTTTATAAAAGTATATTCATCATCACTCAAACATCGACTGTGGCCCACAGTGCGATTGGCAAGTAATGGGATTGACCTCATTTATACTCTATAGACTTTGATTACTTTGACTTTGATCTATAATTGCCTCACCGGAAAAGTTTTTTTTTTTAGATAAAACAAACAACGCTGTATGGGACGCACTGGGTCGTCGTTAGAAAACGTCTAGTTCAACAGCTACATTGTGTTTAAGGCGTTCATTTGATCTACTCGTCAAACTCTTTCATAAACATATCGTAACTAAACCTTATGGATGGGATGTTACGTCCAAGAGTTACATTGATTCATATCCCTGTCAACAAAATGTAAATTGTCCATCCACAGGGAACTGTGAGCAGTAATGTTGGTAAGTCGTTTATTTTGTTTTGTTTTGGGGTTCTTCGTTTTGTTTTGTTAGTGTTACTTTTCAATGTTACAAAATCTTTGCACCAGATTTCCAAATCTTAGCTAAGTTAGTACTCTGTAAAGCGAAACAACTTGCGGCAGTGCAGAGTGCCTCGACTTTAATGCGTAAAAAAAAAAGCGTTAAATTATCAGCTTAGCCTAAAACCATTTTGTCAATTCCGTCCTTTAGGTCTTGTCAAGATTTGATAGATTCTGTCATTTGAGCGTTTTGGAAAGTATATAATCTTCTCGATATTGTAAATATCTCTGGACTTTTCTAGTTTCTTCTTCTAATACAAATCATTATTTAAGTTGCCATGACATTTGTCTACAAAAGAAAGGAATTTGCCATAGACAAGAACGACTGTACACTGGTAAGTACGACAATGTGTACTTTTATTATATAAATTAAGACTGCATGCCGCCAAGTTTTAGTTAAATTGTTTCAGTTTAATCCGAGTAAAACTGTACTCGAGTAACTACCAAGATTTAGTAAACTAATTAATTAACATAGGTGACACAATTTGAGTACCATAGTCCGTTCACGCAAGGACAATCGCAATTTGGTTAAATTATTACATAAAGATAACACAACATAATTATATAGCGCGAAAAACAAGTTCAAACAATAAGTTATTAATTCTTGACAAACAACAGGGTTTAATGTCCACATATATTATAAGCCTTCGTGAAAATCAGTTCAATCAAATACATTATTTTCCATGGTTGCAACACTACGAGCCTTTTTAGGCAATCAAACCACGGTGACAGATTGCAATATTTCCATTGTTTACCTTATTGTAGACGTATACACGTCATCTTATAAATATGTCCATTGTTTACCTTATTGTAGACGTATAGACGTCATCTTATAAATATTTCCATTGTTTACCTTATTGTAGACGTATACACGTCATCTTATAAATATTTCCATTGTTTACCTTATTGTAGACGTATACACTTCATCTTATAAATATTTCCATTGTTTACCTTATTGTACACGTATAGACGTCATCTTATAAATATTTTCATTGTTTACCTTATTGTAGACGTATACACGTCATCTTATAAATATTTCCATTGTTTACCTTATTGTAGACACACTCATGTCATCTTATAAACATTTCCATTGTTTACCTTATTGTAGACACACTCATGTCATCTTATAAATATTTCCATTGTTTACCTTATTGTAGACACACTCATGTCATCTTATAAATATTTCCATTGTTTACCTTACTGTAGACACACTCATGTCATCTTATAAATATTTCCATTGTTTACCTTATTGTAGACGTATACACGTCATCTTATAAATATTTTCATTGTTTACCTTATTGTAGGCACACTCATGTCATCTTATAAATATTTCCATTGTTTACCTTATTGTAGACGTATACACGTCATCTTATAAATATTTTCATTGTTTACCTTATTGTAGACACACTCATGTCATCTTATAAATATTTCCATTGTTTACCTTATTGTAGACGTATAGACGTCATCTTATAAATATTTCCATTGTTTACCTTATTGTAGACGTATACACGTCATCTTATAAATATTTCCATTGTTTACCTTATTGTAGACACACTCATGTCATCTTATAAATATTTCCATTGTTTACCTTATTGTAGACGTATACACGTCATCTTATAAATATTTCCATTGTTTACCTTATTGTAGACGTATAGACGTCATCTTATAAATATTTCCATTGTTTACCTTATTGTAGACGTATAGACGTCATCTTATAAATATTTCCATTGTTTACCTTATTGTAGACGTATACACGTCATCTTATAAATATTTCCATTGTTTACCTTATTGTAGACGTATACACGTCATCTTATAAATATTTCCATTGTTTACCTTATTGTAGACGTATACACGTCATCTTATGAATGTTTTCATTGTTTACCTTATTGTACACGTATAGACGTCATCTTATAAATATTTCCATATGGAGTTCTTGCCTATATAATACAAAGCTATTGTTTTGAAAATTCTATTGCAGAAGCAGTTGACTTCTTCAATTATTTAAATCTAAATAATACATATTGCAGGTTACATTTTAAAATGACACAAATCAAAACCGTGACGGGTGTGTGATGACTTTTTCCACCCGTAAAGATCATAACCGTTGGAGAACAGTTGCTCGTTTTATGCTAACAGGTGTCAGGAATAAACTGACGCGTGCTAAGAAAATAAAAACACATTTTCCAAATAATGATATCTGTATACCCTACATCTGGAAGTAATAGGAATCTTTCGAATTATTTTTCAGTCTGCACAAATACGCCCTTAGAACTGGCTATTGTTTGGGATAATTCTGCATCCATAAATATCATGGAATTTAATCAAGGCAGGGATTTCCTGATCGATTTCATCAAGAGATTCACCATTGATGGAACGGGACAAAATACCAGAATTGCCCTTGTTACATATCATACGAATGTTTTACCAAGCGTAAGTATTTTAACCACGTATTTTTTTGGTAACGAAACGTCGACTTGTCTTTTTGTCTTCTTTGATGAATGTAATACTACAAAATACCCCCCCCCCCCCCCCCCCCCCCATCCCCACCAAATTAATATATTGTGTCCTAATATTATGTATTTTACATATTGTGTTTTTGAACATCAGAGAAGTTTCGGGCTAGCTCGGTTTCAGACTCAGACAGGTGTAATCGGCTTCATCCGAGGACTTCGACGGGTGTTTGGTTCAACACGTACGGACAGAGCAATTAATTACACGCGCGTAAATACATTTGCCCCTGAAAATGTCAGACCAAATGTAGAAAGAGTCGCCATTGTTCTCACGGACGGAGAATCTGCTGGGTAAGTAAATAGGTTTCATGTACGCAATAAAGATTTTTAGTCTTATCTGTTGTTAAAGTTTAGGATCAGACACTTTGTACTGATTGAAAAGTCGGGATACTGACAGTCCCAAATGAGACGATTGACCTACTACTATGTCGATACAGCTGATCAATTGGCAAACATCTGTTCGAAGTGAAACATCCGTCGGAACAGACTACTCATGTCAAAAGAGTGCACGATTTGTTAATCAATTGTAAATGTAAGAAGCACTTATGTAGGGCAGGTGGTTGATCAATTATGAATGTGCCAAGCGGTTATGTAGGGCAGGTGGTTGATCAATTGTAAATGTAAGAAGCACTTATGTAGGGCAGGTGGTTGATCAATTATGAATGTGCCAAGCGGTTATGTAGGGCAGGTGGTTGATCAATTGTAAATGTAAGAAGCACTTATGTAGGGCAGGTGGTTGATCAATTATGAATGTGCCAAGCGGTTATGTGGTGTAGGTAGTTGATCAATTATGAATGTACCAAGCGGTTATGTAGAGCAGATGGTCAATCAATTATAAATGTACCAAGCGGTTATGTAGGGCAGGTGGTTGATCAATTATAAATGTGCCAAGCGGTTATGTAGGGCAGGTGGTTAATCGATTATAAATGTGCCAAGCAGTTATGTAGGGCAGGTGGTTAATCAATTATAAATGTGCCATGCGGTTATGTAGGGCAGGTGGTTGATCAATTATAAATATGCCAAGCGATTATGTAGGGCAGGTGGTTGATCAATTATAAAAGTGCCAAGCGGTTATGTAGGGCAGGTGGTTAATCAATTATAAATGTGTCAAGCGGTTATGTAGGGCAGGTGGTTGATCAATTATAAATGTGCCAAGCGGTTATGTAGGGCAGGTGGTTGATCAATTATAAAAGTACCAAGCGGTTATGTAGGGCAGGTGGTTGATCAATTATAAAAGTACCAAGCGGTTATGTAGGGCAGGTGGTTAATCAATTATAAAAGTACCAAGCGGTTATGTAGGGGTGGTTGATCAATTATAAAAGGTTATGGGGCAGGTTGATCAATTATAAATGTACCAAGCGGTTATGTAGGGCAGGTGGTTAATCAATTATAAAAGTACCAAGCGGTTATGTAGGGCAGGTGGTTGATCAATTATAAAAGTACCAAGCGGTTATGTAGGGCAGGTGGTTGATCAATTATAAATGTACCAAGTGGTTATTTAGGGCAGGTGGTTGATCAATTATGAATGTGCCAAGGGGGTATGTGAGGCATGTGGTTGATCAATTATGAATGTGCCAAGCGGTTATGTAGGGCAGGTGTTTGATGAATTATGAATGTGCCAAGGGGTTATTAGGGGCAGGTGGTTGATCAGTTATGAATGTACCCAGCGGTTATGTGAGGCATGTGGTTGATCAATTATAAATTTACCAAGCGGTTATGAAGGACAGGTGGTTGATCAATTATGAATCTGCCAAGCGGTTATGTGGGGGTGGGACAGGTAGCTGATCAATTATGAATGTGTCAAGCCTTTATTTGTGGGAGGTGGTTGATTAATTATGAATGTGTCAAGCCTTTATGTGTGGAAGGTAGTTGATTAATTATGAATGTGTCTAGCGGTTATGTAAGGCAGGTGGTTGATCAATTATGAATATGCCAAGCGGTTTTGTAGATCACCCCAGTCACATTCATCTCGTCCATGATAACGTGGCATGTAATAAGATCTTTAACGCGTGCTTGCTAGTTAAATGCCCGTTTATGACAAAGGAAAATGAGAGAGTCCCCCACTCCCACCCTCGGCCAGTGATCCGACGGAACAAAACAAAACCGCTACTACTACTACTACTACTACTACTACTACTACTACTTCTACTACTACTACTACTACAAGTACTACTACTACTACTACTAATACTACTACTACTATTACTACTACTACTACTACTACTACTACTACTACTACTACTACTACTACAACTACTACTACTACTTCTGCTGCTACTACTACTACTACTACTACTACTACTACTACTACTGCTTCATTCGCGTAACATCTAGAGGTCGCCCTCATAAAGGTAATCGTTTATGACAGATCGTTATGATTCACAGAAGAAAATATTTTAACAATTAATTGGTATTTTATGTCCATATTTACTGAAAGAGGGTCTCAAGGGATATTCTTCTTTTATTAGTATCTAAGGAGTTTAAGTTGAAGCATGGAGCAAGACAGCTAGCATACTGATGGTAATGGTCAGTTTCAATAGATATATTTAAAGGTGTATGGACAGAATGATAGAACATTCCTACATGTACTTGTATGGTCTGTCCTTTGAGTATGATTTTTGAAAATGTATGCCATTACTCTTCTTTTGACACAACTACAACGAGTTGATAAATTAATATGAAAATTCATGGTTATATCTATAGAGCCGTTAGGCAGAGTGCGGTTATAGCGAGGGCCGCAGGAATTACTTTAATCGCAGTGGGCATTGGGTTCACAGACGATACCGAATTGGTGACCATTGCTGGGTCACGCGACAGAGTAACAAATGTTAATGATTGGACAGATCTTGCGTCTATCGAGGATTTGCTTACAAGGCAAGCATGCATCGGTGAGTTCCTTTTTTCTCTTTTTTTCACCCCTTCCCCTTCCACTCTCCCAACCCTACAACGAATCTTTTAATAATAACAAATTTCACTTTTATATGTCCATCAATGTGGTGACGTTCATACTACAACTGTCACTACCGACGCTTAAAAGGTTGTTGTCGTTTCTACCCCAGTTGTAGAGGCGCACGTTGGGCATGAAAACGTTCTACAATGACTGTGCCACTATTTAGGGCCAAAGCTACAATTCACTGATCTCTCGTTTGTAGCGGCACGTTCAATACTCATTTTAAAAGTGACTTCAATAACAACGACTTCTACTAATATTATCATCCTGGTTACTACTGCTACTACAACTAATACTATTACTACTATTACTATTACTACTATTACTATTACTACTATTACTATTACTACTATTACCTTACTACAACTACTACTACTGCTACTACAACTAATACTATTACTACTATTACTGTTACTACTATTACTGTTACTAATATTAATATTACTACTATTACCTTACTACAACTACTACTACTGCTACTACAACTACTACTATTACTAGTATTACTGTTATTAATGTTAATATTACGACTATTACATTACTACAACTACTACTAATGCTACTACAACTACTACTATTACTACTATTACTATTACTGCTACTACTACTACTACTACTACTACTACTACTACTACTACTACTACTACTACTACTACTGCTGCTACTACTACTACTACTAACTATTATTACTATTACTACTAGTATTGTTACTACTACTACAACTACTACTACTACTACTACTACTACTACTACTACTACTACTACTACTACTACTACTACTACTACTACTACTGCTGCTACTACTACTACTACTACTACTATTACTACTATTACTACTACTACTACTACTACTACTACTACTACTACTACTACTACTAGTACTACTACTACTACTGCTACTACAAATACTACTATTACTACTATTCTATTACTAATACTACCACTAATGCAACTACAACTACTAGTATTACTGCTGTTACTATTATTACTATTACTACTATTACTGTTACTACTATTACTACTACTGCTACTACAGCTACTACTTTTACTACTACTACTATTACTACTACTACTACTACTACTACTACTACTACTACTGCTGCTACTACTACTACTACTACTACTACTACTACTACTACTACTACTACTACTACTACTACTACTACTACTATTACTGCTACTACTACTACTACTTATACAAAACCTAATTCAGTATTTCATATATTTTATTTAAACAGGACTGAAACCAAAGAGTGAGTATGAAACAAATATAATTAATTCGTGAAATTGATTGGAAAGTGTAGCATTCATCGGAAGAGACCAGTGGGGACATCCACATGTCTCCGTGCTCAGTATGACAATGTCGATATCCAAATGCCTACGTAGTCCGGGCCATGAGGTGGACATCCAGATGTCTGTCTAGTCAGTACCACTAGGTAGATACTGAAATGCCTACGTAATCTGGGCCATGAGGTGGACACTCAGATGTCTTCTTTTCTAGTAAGACTAGGGGAATATCCAAATGCCTACGTAGTCTGGGCCATAAGGTAGACACCTAAAGTGTCTATTTTTACCCCCATCCGTGCGAGTTAAAGTAGACATCCAAAATCCAAGCGTTTACGCAGTCTGTCATTAGAGTTAGAAGACATTTAAAACCTCAGTTTATGATCACGGCACCCAAAGGTTGGGGATGTGGTGGGGCTACGGTTGATTACTACAATTGTTTCTCTTCGGGCGTCTGGTCATCAGGTCTAAAGGCAGATTTTTAGTTGCTTTGTACCCCGTATTAATGCTAGTGGATCTAGCCACACAGGCAATCTTGTGTTTCGCTCCTTTTTATTATTACTTACTCATTACTATGTGTTTAGGAAATAGTTATTTGGGGTGAAATGTGCTTTGTCAATGTTTGCTATCATAAATTATTTAACCATAATTTGGTGACAACTAGTAGTATGAAAAATACAAAGATGTATATTTGTATGAGCTTTTTAAAAGGGGGAGGGGGGGGGGGGGTACGGACTGAGTTGTATGTTTTTGTTTGTTGTGGTTGTTTTATGTCGTTTTGTTTTTGTCTGTTTGGTAGTGTTTTTTGAGAGGAGGGGGTTTGGGCGGGGTGTAGTTTGTTTTAGGCTACTATATGAGTGTTCCATAATAATGGCTGAATTTTGTGTTCAAACGACTTACTTTCAATGGAACCGAGAAACGTTGTATGCTTGGTTTGGGAGGGATGGGGGTGGGGGGGGGGAGAGGGTGGATCAGGATCTATAGAATTTGTTCTTAACAGCTATACGTATGTCTTCCATTTGCCAAACATTTCAGCTAGCGTCTACATCTTCATCAATGTCAATGTAAAGTACATTATTGTTATGTAGATCTACATGAACCGAGGAACAAGTATGTCTAACAATACAATGTGGGTGCAACTGCGTGTGAATAGGCTACTGCTATAGTTAACTATAATACAATGCAATAGATAAGAAGGAGGAATGACAACACATGACACATAACACATCCGTCAGTCTTCCTAATAGCCCATGATTGCGTAGAGTGAGAGAGGAGTTGTGGATTGCGTGCATGGGGATGTCGCCACGGCAACCTAATCTCTTCCATTTTCCTTCTTTGTCAATTCTATTTTGAGAAGCCTAGATCGTCTGCTTCGATACGGAAATGACTAAGTAAACATCCAGATGTCAACCTGGTCTCTGTTATTAGGGGAACATCCAAGCCTACTACATCATCACTATCTGCGCTTATCTTAAAATGGCATCGACAAGAATAGAAACATAACAAGGCTGTAACATTCCTAGTATAATCCTTAATCAGATAATTGAGGAATATTTACACACTTATAAAGCATTACACAGTCTGATGGCAGGAGGAAAAAACGACAGGAGGAAAGAGAGGGCGATTAGAGAGGAGCCGAATAAAAAAAAAAAAAGATATATTTTCTATTATTATTATTATTATTATTATTTTTATTATTATTATTATTATTATTATTATTATTATTATTATTATTATTATTATTATTATTATTATTATTATTATTATTTTTATTATTATTATTATTATTATTATCATTATTATTCCTATTATTATTATTATTATTATATAATTAATATTAGTATTATAATTATTAGTACTATTGTTAATAATATTATTAGTATTATTATTATTATTATTATTATTATTATTATTATTATTATTATTATTATTATTATTATTATTAATATTATTATTAACATTATTATTATAATTATTATTTCTACAATTCATTGTATTATGAAGGAAGGCAAATACGTATGTCTTTTAAAGCACAATGATAAAGAAAGTAATAATGATGCTTTATTGAAACAAGGATTGGTGTTTTACTAAACCATAATACTATACACGATATTTACCCCCCCCCCCCCCCGACATCAAGCATTTAGATTCAGGGCACATGCAAGCAAGAACCTTTTAGTAATACTGACATTCAACAATTATATTTTTACATTGCATCTTGTATCTTTCCAGTCGATGTAAATTTCGTCTTCAGCCCATGTGATCTAAGTATTTCTGATGTTCATTGGGCAACTGCTGTGATAAACAACACAATCCTATTGGATCACTCTCCTAACGACATTGTAGTATGTTATCTGTGATTAGTAACTTTACCATGACTTTTATTACAATTAATCTGAACGATCTGACCAATCATATTTCTTTGATCTGTCTTTCTATATATATATATTTATCTATCTAATCATCTATATATCTCTTTATCAATCAATATATCTATTAATATATGTATCTATCTATCTGTCTATCTGTCTTTCGATCTTTTTATCTCTCTATCTTTCTATACGTCTATTTATGTATCTATCTGCCTATACAACATATATTTATATATATTTCAATCTATCCACCTATCTATCTATTTAAATATTTACCTACCTATTTATGTATCTATTTATCTATCTCTCTATCTGTCTGTCTATCTATCTATCTATTTATCTATCTATCTATCTTTCTACCTATAAATCAATCTATATATCTATCTATGCATCTATTTATCTATCTCTCTATCTATCTGTCTATCTACTTATCTATCTATCTATCTTTCTATCTATCAATCAATCTATATATCTATCTAACTATTTATCGGTCTATCTATTCATTTATTCAATTATACATCTATCTATTTATCTATATATCTGTCTGTCTCTCTTTTTATCTATCTATCTATCTATACATATATCTATGTATTCATATATATATCTATCAATCTATATATCTATATGTCTATCTATTTATTTATGTATCTATTTATTTTCTATAAATATATATATATATATATATATATATATATATATATTTATCTATTTATCTATCTATCTATCTATATATTTATCTATATATCTAGTCTATATATATATATATATATATATATATATATATATATATATATATATATATATATATATATATATATTTATATATACTAAAGTATATGTCTTATTACTTTGGTATTTATATATATTTCTATCCATTTCGCTATCTATTGATCTGCTCATCTATCAACTTATTATCCATCAATATGTCAGTTAAAATATATCCATTTTTACTCTCTACTTATCTATCTATCACATTTACATTCACTGAAATTTCTAATCCTTCCTCGTTTAACACTACGTCTATACATCATTATTACTGCTACTGAAACTAACATTGATACTTATACTACTACGACTGCTATTAAAACTAGCACTACTACAAGTATTACTATTGCTATTATTACTACTAGTACTACTACGACTACTACTATTACTACTACTACTATTACTACTACTACTACTACTACTACTACTACTACTACTACTACTACTACTACTACTACTACTACTACTACTACTATTACTACTACTACTACTACTACTAATACTACTACTACTACTACGACTACTACTACTGCTATTAAAACTATTACTACTACTACTATTATTACTACTACTACTACTACTACTACTACTACTACTACTACTACTACTACTACTATTACTACTACTACTACTACTACTACTACTACTACTACTACGACTATTACTACTACTATTACTACTATTACTGCTACTATTACTACTACTACTACTATTACTATTACTACTACAACTACTACTATTACGACTACTACTACTACTATTACTACTATTACTACTAGTACTACTACTATTATTATTACTACTACTATTACTACTACTACTACTACTACTACTACTACTACTACTACTACTACAACTACTATTACTACTACTACTACTACTACTACGACTACTACTACTAGTACTACTATTACAACAGCTTCTACTTCTGCTACTACAATTACTATTACTACTACTACTACTACTACTACTACTACTACTACTACTACTACTACTACTACTACTACTACTACTACTATTACTACTAATACTACTACTACTGCTGCTACTACTACTACTACTACTACTACTACTACTACTACTACTACTAATAATAATACTAATACTACTACTACTACTACTACTGTTACAACTTCTACTACTACTACTACTACCACTATTACTACAGCTTCTACTACTCTTACTGCTACTACTATGACTATTACTACTACTACTACTACTACTACTACTACTACTACTACTACTACTACTACTACTACTACTACTACTACTACTACTGCTGCTGCTACTACTACTTCAACTATTACTACTACTATTAATACTACCACTACTACTACTACTACTACTACTACTACTACTACTACTACTACTACTACTACTACTACTACTGCTACTACTACTACTACTACTACTACTACTACTACTACTACTACTACTACTACTACTATTACAATTATTACTACGTCTGCTGCTGCTGCTGCTACTACTACTACTCCTACTACTATTTCTACTACTAATAGTACTACCACACCGACGACCACAACTGCTCCTCCTCCTACTACTATTACTACAACTGCTACGACCACTACTACTACTACTACTACTACTACTACTACTACTACTACTACTACCACTACTACCACTACTACTACTACTACTACTATGACTATTATGACTACTACTACTACTACTACTACTACTTCTACTGTGACTACTACTACTACTACTACTACTACTACTATTACTAATAATAATAATACTACTACTACTATTACCACTACTACAACTACTACTACTACTACTACTACTACTATTACTACTACTACTACTACTACTACTACTACTACTACTACTACTACTACTACTACAACTACTACTACTACTACTACTACTACTACTACTACTACTACTACTACTACTACTACTACTACTACTACTACTACTACTTCTCTTCGTTTTATTATGCCTGCAACTAAAGAACATATAAGTTTGTGTAACCGACTTAGTCTAATTATAATAATGTTTATTTTACGTGTACATTGTATGCTGAATACAACGAATGTGTTTGAATGATCTTACTATTTGCAAACTCACAATGATAGTCCCATGAAAGCACTTACAACTAAAGATGATGATATGATTTGATACTCATATTCTGTATTCCCATTTAAGAGCAAAATCACTGAGTTTACATCATTCATTAATCACCAGGTTAGTTTATTCAACGTCAATCTTTATTTTTTTGCCGATCATACATTTGGACACTCGTAATCTGCCATTTCTGTCACTGCCTATAAATGGATTTGCATTAAAAAATTGGTGAAGTGAGAACGAAAAGTACCTCCATTTATCTTTCCTTCTCTTTATTCCATTCGTCAGTTTGGTACAATTACTGGCACTTGCCCTGACGATCCTGCATACCCACTGACCAATGACACCTCTGTAATCAACCAACACCTCGTTGAATATAACAGAGCTCGTTTAGTTGAACCGTTGGAGGTAAGCACACACCCATTGAAAGTAAAATAAGCAACAGTGATATACATAGAGTGAGGACATTTATATTGAAAAAGCCATCTAAACAAACAGTGGTATAGTTCAAGTGAGAAGATTCACATTGAAAGTGCTCTAAACGACAGTGTTATTGTTAGAGTGGGAAGATTCACATTGAAAGTGATCTAACCGACAGTGTTATAGTTAGAGGGAGAAGATTACATTAAAAATAATCTAACCGACAGTGTTATAGTTAAAGTGAGAAGATTCACATTGAAAATAATCTAACCGACAGTGTTATAGTTAAAGTGAGAAGATTCACATTGAAAATAATCTAACCGACAGTGTTATAGTTAGAGTGAGAAGATTCACATTGAAAGTGATCTAACCGACAGTGTTATAAATAGAGTGAGATGATTCACATTGAAAATAATGTAACTGATAACGTTATAGTTGGAGTGAAAAGATTCACATTGAAAATAATCTAACCGACAGTGTTATAGTTAGAGTGAGAAGATTCACATTGGAAATAATCTAACCGACAGTGTTATAGTTAGAGTGAGAAGATTCACATTGAAAATAATCTAACCGACAGTGGCATAGTTAAAGTGAGAAGATTCACATTGAAAATCATCTAACCGACAGTGTTGTAGTTAAATTGTGTCTCTAGACTTTATAATATATTAACAATTCGTGTTAAAGATTCAATGTCTTAGCTTTCTGAGCAGTTTTGATGTGCCACTTTCATTTTTAGATTACAACGCAACACTGTTTGAGCCTTTATAATTTTTAACAGCACATATTTTCATTCTCAATTCGAAAATTCTATAATTTGTTTCCTCATTCTTAAATACTTACCTAATACACATATATTTTCTTTATCTCTTTCATCTCACTTGTTAAAAAAATTATGATATCTGTTGGATTTGACCCTTGCAAGACTGACCATATATTATTACCACATTGAAACTGACAAATTTCAAATCTTTTGCTGCTATTCTATATACTATAAAGGATTAAGGCGATACCAATTTGGTTTAATTTACTGAAAACTATACTCTTTCTTTCTAGATGTTAGCGTCTGTCAAGTGATGTGGTATGTCCTTCAGATTACGCCATGACTCATCTCTGCTTCTGTAACTTTTGAAAGTCTTATGATTATCTACACCATTAGCGAATAATTATACAATAGGAGGCACTCCCACTCACCCCTCCCCCCCCAAATGTATCTACTACTACATGTACTTCCCTCCCCTCCCCCAAATGCCTCTACTACCACATGTACTCCCTACCCTCCCCCAAATGCCTCTACTACCACATGTACTTCCCTACCCTCCCTAAATGCACCTACTACTATATGTACTTCCCTACCCTCCCCTAAATGCACCTACTACTACATGTACTTCCGTAAAATGTATGCTGTGAACAGCAGGGTGAAAAGATTTTGATATTTGATTATGATTTTACCCTAATCCACAACTAAGGTGATCTCTGGGTTATTTTTTGATAACACATAACAAATCATCGCTACCATGAATTCACATAGAGATTGAACAAGCAATGCCATGTCTCTTCTATAGCTGCTTCTGAACCAGGGTTTTGCTACTTCGAATGGTGCAAGAGCAGGAGCCTTGCGTGTGGCGGTGCTGTTTTCCAATGGAATCACCAGTGCCAATATTAATCAAGTGGAAGCCAAGATTGCTACCTTTGGGAGTATGGATAATACCATGGTAAGCTATACCGTTTTTGATCCGTAAGTTTTCTATTCATAGCCAAATGAATACGCATAATATGAATGAAGGCACTGTTACTTTTTACACCGATTCTTTCTTTTTCAATTTTCTTAAAGGTCTTTCTGGCCAATGTCAGAGGTCAACCAATGACTCTAGCTGGAGCCGCTGTGATACCAGGCAACACACCATTGGAGCAGTCACATAACTTTTTATCTATGATTACATCCTAATGGAAACGCATGGCTAGGTAAATCACAACATTCTTTTTGACACCATTTAATTGTAATCAGAACTGCGCAGACAAAAAAAAAAAATATTTATATTACCATCCACACTTGAAATGAACAAGTTGATGTTAAACATCGAATATAAAGTTAAGGCTGCCATTGAAACGACCACAGTGAGAAAATAAACTGTATTGACATGAAGAGCAGACACTATTTCCATCGATGCTAATCGTTGAACCAATCCTTGGTAGAAATAGTGAACACGTTTTAATTTACATTTTTAATAAAGATACTTTTTGTGCGCTCATTCATGTTGATTATCCCATACCTTTAAACCGATTTTACCATTAAGGCTATAAGGAATATAAAAAGTATATTTTTGAGATTTAATCGTATACTTCTCGTGAAAATCGTTAATTTGCTATTAAATCAATGCATGACATCTCGCCCACTAATGAATAAAAACAAATCAAAGCTAATCAACTAGGTTATCTGCCTAAATATTCTCATATTTGGATTTATAATTTGAATCAAATCGACTGTAGAAACGCGCTAAAACTAGTTTTGACATATGCTTGAAATATTTATTATGGTCTATTTATTGTCTTACATCTAAGTTCGAGACATGTTCGCATTTAACGCTTATCCTAGGCCTACATCTGATCCTAGCGTTACGAATTCCTGAACATGTTATTTGAGGCCTAGATTTCTAGCTACTTAAAATGACATTTTGTATCGATATATTGCTTGCATGTGAACTAGAATAGATCTAATAGTTTTTGTCTTTAGTCATACTCTCATATTATCTGTATAACAATAGTGGCATGAATAATTATATCTTAACATCTCTTTGTCTTTGTTTTAGTGGGATATATTTTCTAGAACATACTGTTAATTGTTGACGATTTTATTTCTATACAAGCTGAAACCCCGCTCAATGAGCAGGTTGTTGTTAAAATATGACGATGTATGCATTTTTTTAAAAAGCTGACATCCCACTGAATAAGCAAGTTATTATTCTAATCCGAATCCAACCTCGGCCAAAACAGATATAGTAGATCTAGAGTAGCTCTAGGGCGACCTCTAGATCTAGAAGTAAAGATAGATGTAGGAGGGAGGATTTCTATTGTCGGGCACACCCTTTCACTGGCGCTAACTAAGAGATCTAGAGATTGACCTGCTGGGAAAAGAAGAGAAAGGAGTTAAACTAGTTTTAGGTTAAAAAGTTTAGCATTATCTGTTCAACGGTGGACTGTGGGCGATGATGTGCATGGATAGGTCAATGGCGGCCGAACCATCGCCGGCCTTCTGGGTTGCCAACATGCGTGGTGTTCTGCAAATGAATTGTCTGAGATATCGTTTAAAAAAGGAAAATGTTTTTTTTCAAATCATACTTATGCCTAAACCATTCACAGGTAATACACAAAGGTGGTGTTACAATTTGAGCATTATCTGTTCAGCGGTTTGAGAGCCTATTGTGACTGGATGAAAACGCAATGTCGTATAGTCTCGAAATATATTATACAAGCATGGTCTCCTTCAATCAAGAAAATGGCTAAACACTATGAATGTTTTGCAATTCATACTTCCCTTATGATATGCATTTTCTTATAATTAAAGAAAAATTCTAACTTGTACAAATCTGTCATGAATTGCAAAGCAAATTTTCGCCAATGGGAATGAAGTTAAAAAATAAGGCAGGGGGTGTGGTTTCAAGGGAGATACCACCCTCCCCCTGTAATATTTTGGACGATACATATTAGAAAGGATGAGGCAAAGAGTTTGTGTTCTATTTCCAAGATGACATAACCATGTGTTTATTTTCAAGAGGATGGGAAGAAGGAAGTGATTCCATACATATTAGTTACAGACATTCTATACCCTTGAATGGTAGACATGATATTACTACATCCCCTTTGTTTTGATAAAATAAAAACATTTGTAGGATTCAAACCAAAACATCAGACTAGGAATGAACAATGAATACTGGTATTTGACTAGATGTGATAATGGTTTTACGTTGCAAGCTTAATTTTCTCTTCCCACTTAATTAAGAACTATTTCTGGGAATTAATATGTAGTATATTTAATATAATGAAAAAGTATAGGGTGCAGATTCCAGTTGGTGATATTTTAAAGAGTTCAATGTTTTTTTCGATTCATTAGGATTCACCAAAGTCTATCCAGTCTGTATTGACTAATCTATTGCTGGGAGATACATAATATATATTCTAATATATATATTAGTACTCTATGAGTATTATATTAGTGTCTATTGCATCTAACGTGAGTGTGTTATGTTGTGGACGTCCTCATTCAATTTCCCTAATAAAGGCCATGCCTATCATTTGTAATTTTGTGGTGTTCTGACACTACGTCCACTTCTAGTTGTGTAATGTGGTGTTGTGGATGGATGTTCCTGTGTGACAACATGTTGTTGCCACGATCAGGTGCACGTTCGTGCTCTTCCTGGTCAGTAACAGGTAACCACGGGGGTTTGACATGCTTCATTTCAGGCTCAAGTCTTCGATGATCTCTAGTTTGATGGTGATGGTGAGACATTTGACTTTTTGGGGAGCTCTCCTGTTGGGACTGGTCAGGGATGGGGATGCTGCGGAGATGTTTTCTGTTTCTGCGTACTTCGCTTCCATCAGCTGTTTTGATGTAGTATGATCTCGGGCTGTGGTGATTGTTGGTAATCACTGCTGGTTCCCATTTTGTTGTTGATTGATTCTGATGTGTGACAACTTGTCCAGAGGAGAGAGGGGGAAGGGGATAAGCTCTCTTGTTGTGATAGAGAGCTTGAGATTGTTGTCTCTTTTCGAGGCCTGCAATGATGTTTTGGGCTGATATGTCTTTGGGATGTTTTCTGGGAAGACCATCGTTGATCTCTCTGCCCAAGAACATCCTTCCAGGTGATGGGAGATTCTGGTCAATCGGTGTCGCTCTTAAAGCCAGTATAGCTTTGTATGGATCCGTACCAGATTCCATGGCTTTCATCAGAGTGCGTTTCACAATTTTGACTTGGCTCTCGATGAACCCGTTGCTTTGTGGGTAGAGAGGTGAGCTGGTTTCATGTTTGATATTGTATTGCTCTATGAATTCTTTGTACGCCCTACCGCTGTATTGGAGGCCGTTATCCGATCTGATAATTTCTGGAATTCCATGTTCGCTGAGTATCTGTTTAGTGAGGGTAGCAACTTTATTGCTGGTGCCTTCTCCTTTAGGTAGTTTCCTGATGAAGGGGTATTTTGAGTAATAGTCGGAGATCAGCAGGTATTCATTTCCCTTCAGGTGGAACAGGTCTGTGCCGACTGTATGCCACGGTCGTGGTGGTATTTCTGTTTGTATGAGAGGTTCTTTCCTCTGGCTGCTTTGGTGCGTTTGGCACGTATGACATTCTTTTGTCATTTCCTCAATATCTTTAGAGATGTTTCTCCAGTAGACTGTCGCTCTAGCCCTAAGCTGAGTCTTTTCAATTCCCAAATGCGGCTCGTGTAATTTTTTCAGTATATCTTTTTGCATCGATTTGGGCACAATTATACGCCGGCTCTTCATGAGTAGGCCCTCTTCCAAGCCTATTTCATCTCTGTAGTTCCAGTATGCTCTGCAAAGCTGTGGCACATTCTGAAGATTCTCTGGCCAGCCTGTGAATACTATCTCTTTGAGCGCGTTTAGCTCCATATCTGCCGCTGTCTCCTCTCTTATCCTGTCCAACATGTTTGCGCTGAATTGTGTAAAGATGACATGTATCTTTACGTTGTTGAGACCTTCTATCAGTCTCTTTTCTCCATTGGTGAGCCTTGATAAGGGGTCAGCGATTTTCATTTCTTTCCCGGGGATGTATTTGATCTCCAGATTATAATGCTGAATTCTAAGAAGCATTCTCTGAAGTCTTGGAGGTGCAGCCTTCAAATTTTTTAGTTGAATCGATTCCAGGGGTTTATGGTCGCTTTCGACAATGAATTTCTGTCCATACAAATAGGTGTGAAATCTTTCACATCCATAAACCACAGCTAGCATTTCTCTCTCGATGTTGGCGTAGCGTGTTTCTTCCTCCATAAGACTTTTGCTTGCAAAAGCTACTGGCCTTCCATCTTGAAGGAGTGATGCTCCAAGGCCCTTCATGGAAGCGTCTACCTGAAGTGTGATTGGTTTCTTGCTGTCAAAATAAGCAAGTGTGACGTCATTGGAGATCGCATCTTTTATTTTGTTGAATGCAGCTTCATGACTCTGGTTCCAATCAAAACTGCTGTTATCTTTTAATAACTCTCTGAGCGGTGCAGTGAGAGTACTAGTCTTTGGGATAAATTTCCCCATGTAAGTTGTGAGGCCTAAAAATGATTGCAATTCTTGTTTGTTTTGAGGAGACTTCATTTCCTTCAGTGTAGACACTTTGGACGGGTCTGGTCTTACACCGTTCTGTGAGCAGATGATCCCGTAAAATTTTATTTCAGCTTGTTTGATTTTGCATTTCTCTTGGTTCAATTTTAAGCCTGTTTCTTGGCATCTTCTCATCATGCCCTTTAGATTAGTGTCATGTTCTGCCTCTGTCTTGCCATAGATGACAATATCGTCAACAATGCCGATGACCCCTGTGCACCCCTCAAAAGTTTGATCGATTTTAGCTTGAAAAATGTCTTGGCTCATCTTAAGGCCAAATGGCATCCTGTTGAAGCGATATCTGCCAAAAGGTGAGTTGAATGTCGTAAGGAAACTGGATTCTTCATCTAGTTGGATGTTCCAGTATCCACACTTGGCATCGCAGATGGAGAAAAACTTGGCTCCAGTCAGCTTTGGTAGGAGTTCCTCTAGGGTGGGTGTGACGTGGTGGGCCCTCAGCATTGCCTTATTTAAATCCTTCGGGTCGAGACAAAGTCTGAGGCGTCCATTTGCCTTTTCGCGGTAAACAAGGCTGTTCACCCACGCTGATGGTTCACTAACTTTAGTGATTATTTGGAGTCGTTCCATCTCGTCCAGTTCTTCCTTTATTCTTTCTCTTATTGCTATTGGTACTTTCCTTGGTGCATGTATGACAGGAGGAATGTTTGAGTCGACATTTATGTGATATTGTCCTTGGAATCTTCCGATCCCATCAAAAACATCAGGATGCTGTTGAATTAGCTGAGTTTTGTTAACAATTTGTTTTTGATTTGTCTCTGTTTTTAGTTCACAATTCACTGTAATCAGTTTCATGGCTTGGGCAGACGGTAACCCTAGGATTGCAGATCCTTCATCTTCTGTAATATAGAAGTTGGTTTTGTATTGTCTCCATTCATATTTGCAGTTGATAGTGCATGTGCCATATTGTTTTATTCTACGACCACCGTACGCTGTAATGATTTTTGACGATGGCTTTGGCAATTCTCCAGGGAACATTTTCTTGAAAAGCCGCTGTGGTAAAGCATTTCCCTGTGCCCCAGTGTCGATTTTGACCTTGAGTGTTGTCTTCTTGTCTTTAAAGCTTGGCAATGACACCATTAAATTTGCATATACTTCATCCTTTGTATGGATTGATTTGATGCTCAATGCCTCGTTGAAGAGTTCTTCACTTTCTGATTCATCGTCATGTTCCTTCATTTCATTGAAGGTTCTGCCCTTTTTGTAAGGTTTGTGGTTACGTCCCTTTTGTTTGTCGCTTTTCAACTTTCGACACACCCTTGCAAAGTGATTTGCTTTCTTGCAGTAACTGCATATCTTGTTCCTGGCAGGACATTCTGTAAATGGATGAGTTCCTGCCCACAGTTGGGACATAGCTGTGGTGCTCTGCTGTTTGCTGATTTGTCATGATCTTGGTGTCTTGGTCTATATTTGTCATTCTTCACCTTGACCGCTTTCAGGTCTAGGCTGCTTCCTGTCAGGCTGGTCATCTGTTGACGTGAGATTTCCATGGATCTGACTAGATCTGTGGCCTTTTTCAGGGATAAGTCCTCTTCTTGCAAAAGGCGTTCCCTTGTCTTCTCGTCTCTTGTTCCACAAACTACTCTATCCCTGATGAGCGAGTCGTTCAAGTCTCCGAATTCGCAATGTCTGGCCAAGAGCCTTAATTCTGTAACAAATTGGTCAATAGACTCGTCTGTGTGTTGGCCTCTTGAATTAAATTTAAAACGTGCCATTGTTACGTTTCTTTTAGGCTCGCAGTACTGAGAAAATCTATCAAAGAGAACATCAATTTTGTTTTCTTCTCCCTCTGCGAAGGACCAGGTATTGTAGATATCTCGCCCTGCTTGGCCTATGTAGAGTAGGAAGTAGCTGCATTGCTGAAGTTCTTTTTCTCAGCCAAGGGTCCAGCTAGGATCAGCCTCATGTGTTGTGACCATCTTTTATAATTCTCTGCAACATTCCCTGTTTCAAAGTTCATTGGGCTCGGTTTTAAGGAGTCCATGCTGAAAAATTGGGTCTAGATCTAAAATCTAGGCTAACTAGGTCTGTCTGCTAGATCTCTAGATCTGGAAACTTCGTGGAAGTCGAAGTGGAGTAGATCTAGATCTAGAACTGAGCTCTGTCAGTGTCAGGCTTAGTAAGTAATGGCTAAAATATGTATAGATCTAGATTTAGTAGGCTAGTTACCAATCCTTGTCTTCTGACACCATGTAATATTTTGGACGATACATATTAGAAAGGATGAGGCAAAGAGTTTGTGTTCTATTTCCAAGATGACATAACCATGTGTTTATTTTCAAGAGCATGGGAAGAAGGAAGTGATTCCATACATATTAGTTACAGACATTCTATACCCTTGAATGGTAGACATGATATTACTACACCCCCCCCCCCCCCCACTTGACTACATGTGAAAACACAGTGAAAAAAGGGGTGTGAGTTCAGGGGTCAGAGCTAGAAGTAGAATCCAGAAACCTGGATCTAAAGCTGGATCTAATTCTAGATCTCTAGATTTAGACGAGCTAGATCAATATGTAGATTACAATCTAGAGCTAGATCTAGATTTAGTTCTAGATGTAGATCTAGATTTAGCTTTCGATCGGCTCTAGATCTACGCAAGAAAAATGCAGATCTGTTGTCTAGAGCTACATTTAGCTCTAGATCTAGAGTTAAATCTAGAATATAGATATAGATTTAGATTCTAGCTCTTATTCTGACAGGATGGAACACTATGTCGTAAAGTTAAGGCTTATATATATATAAGAGAGAGAGAGAGAGAGAGAGAGAGAGAGAGAGAGAGAGAGAGAGAGAGAGAGAGAGAGAGAGAGAGAGAGAGAGAGAGAGAGAGAGAGAGAGAGAGAGAGAGAGAGAGAGAGAGAGAGAGAGAGAGAGAGAGAGAGAGAGAGAGAGAGAGAGAGAGAGAGAGAGAGAGAGAGAGAGAGAGAGAGAGAGAGAGAGAGAGAGAGAGAGAGAGAGAGAGAGAGAGAGAGAGAGAGAGAGAGAGAGATGCAATCAGGGAACAAATGTGAATGAAACAATACGGTTCATTTAAAGCATTTATTAAGTTAATTGCTTAACGTTAATCACTTACTGCTTCAAATAAAAACGCTATTAATTTCTTTAAAACAGTTTTTTGTTTAATATTCTTCTATATCATAGAGTTGATTGTTAACGATTTGTTTATTTCATAGTTCCGATGACAGTGGACATAAATACCAGCAAATACATTTTACCACCAACAGCAACAGCTACAAATTTGAAGACGAATAAGTGAACGATGCCAGGTTTAAGATTAGCAGAATAAAAGAAAATAAACTTACAAACCTACTACTTTGAGTGTTTTTGGCTTTTGCTTTCAGTACATCGCTGGTTCTATATGCGACTGATTTTGTGTGGCTTTTTATCATATGTGTGGTCTTTTATAAATTCATTAATTTAGTCATTTATTGATTAAATAACTGACTTGAACTTCATCTTAGAAAAGAAAACTTTTGCCTGTGTTGCAGTGATCTCTTTATAACAGATAAAAACGTAAAGACAGTAATATTTATATAATAAGACTGATGCATAGATAAGGGTGAGCAAAATGAAAGGTATAAAAATTAAACAACTGAAAACATAAATAAACGATGATGTAATAGAATAAACTAACTCCACTCCCCTCCCCTTCCCTCTTGCCACTCAAAACAAAATAAAAAACACAATCAATAACGAAAAAAGCCCAAATGCATAACAAACAAAACCAGTGTAGGACTGACTCTTTCACTCCCAGTCAGGTCATTTCATTCAAAGTCCTTCTCGATTCCCTAAGGCCATACACTACAGCAGCCTGTTCGGTACTTTGTACTAACACACTGTGTCGAGTAAGGAAAGCTAAGTGAAGTACCTGTCTGAACCGGTGTCGTCTTGACCTGAAAACTACATCACTGCGGTTTTGCTACACCATATCACATTGATAATAGCAATAATTACAATAATGATAATAATAATAATAATAATAATAATAATACAAATAGTAATAATAATAATTATAACAATAGTAATAATAATAATAATAATAATAATAATAATAATAATAATAATAATAATAATAATAATAATAATAATAATAATAATAATAATAATAATAATATAGTAATAATAATAATAATAATAATAATAACAATCGTAATAATAAGACTTCCTTTCTTTCTTTATAAGTTCCCATTCTACCTTTGGTGTATAGGTTCAGATGCCCAAGATGATCTTTCTCCAGGATGCCCTGTCCTGGCACTTTCTGTTTCCTTCCACAAATGTTAAATTTCTATTCTGAAATGCCTCTTTTATATCTTCTTCCCATTTTCTCCGAGGTCTTCATTTTGGTCTTTTACCTCGGGCCTAAGCACTGTTTTCTGATTTAGGTATTCTATTGTCATTCATTTTGTTTACATGCCCAAACCATCTCAATTGATTTGTTTATCTTTGTTTTGATGCCATCTGCTTTGGTTTGATCTCTTATTGTTGTGTTTCTGATTTTATCCCTTTTAGTTTTCCCTACTATTTTTCTTAAATATTTCATTTCCGCTTCCTGTACTTTACTGTCTAAGGTCCAGGTTTCACTGCCATAGAGGAGAGTAGGACAATAAATTGTGTTGTATACTGTCATTTTGGTTTTTGTTGACAATTCTTGTTTACCTACACCTGCCCTTCCTAGAGGGTTATATATTGCACTTGCTTTTTGGATTCTCTGGCTGATTTCTTCTTTTAATTTTCCCTCAGAGTTAATCATTACTCCTAGGTGATTGTAGCTGTGAATTTGTTCTAAATTATCCCTGCCTAATTTAAGATTTCGTGTTTTAGCTTCCCAAGTAACTAGCATTGTTATGGTTTTCTTTGCATTTACTCTCATTCCTCTTTTATTTAGTTCATTGTTCATAATGTTGATATTTGACTGAAATTCACTTTCTGATTTTGC
>JAXRKP010001627.1:88831-105711 GCA_037039925.1 Doris montereyensis
AATAATATTAGGACTGAATAAAATATTTTTGGAGATGTAAGACTTACCATTAAGTTCTGTAACTGCAATTGATTCATCTACCTACACGTTTAATACAGAAGAATGTCCATATGATGTATACTATTTTTGTTACACAATATAGTAGGCGAGGGTAGGTAAAAACAGTCAAAACGATTACAATATTTTGATAGTAGCTAGTTTATGAACTTGAAAAAAGAAGTTACCTCGTGTATATGCAAAAGTGTTTTTACTACCAAAAAAACCCAACCCAACTCTTTTTTGTCTAAAAATTCTAATGTTGTTTTTTTAGTGTTGACAAGAGGAACTTGTGTACCTACATTTTATACAAATCGGTCAATAAATAGCAGAGAAGATGGACAATTAGTGTGAAAAAACATTTCAAGAAAATCGCAAATATAGAAATCACAAGAAATGAATACAAAAACAAGACACTACAGATGGATTGCTCTTCGTGGAGAAGCCCTCTCTCTGATATTACTACTTGGTGCAAAGAGGATTGTACATTTAGGTTTAGATGTGCACTGTTGTGAAACAGACGTCAACTTGGCCACTTTTTGTTCTGTTCTTCTATTCCTATAATTAGTGTGCGCGTGTTTACAAACACACAAACTGGCAACGTTTGCCCTCCGCGTTTTGCGTCACTGAGCGCTAGGCCAAGTCGACAACGGTGATGTTCACAATCAGGCGAAACTATGTTACCACATTTGGTTGTTTACTGTTACATTCAAAGGGTTTTTAGTGTTGTCTTATCAGTCAGTCTTAGGGCTGGGGATGGGGGAGGGGAGGGGTATTTTGTTGAATTACATTCCTCAAAGAAGACAAAAAGACAAGTCGACGTTTAGCTGTCCATTTAATTGACACAGTGAACAAAAAATACGTGGTTAAAATACTTACCCCTGGTAAAACCCTGCTATGATATGTAACAAGGGCAATTCTGGTATTTTGTCCCGTTCCATCAATGGTGAATCTCTTGATGAAATCGGTCAGGAAATCCCTGCCTTGATTAAATTCCATGATATTTATGGATGCAGAATTATCCCAAACAATAGCCAGTTCTAAGGGCATATTTTTGCAGACTGAAAAATAATTCAAAAGATTCCTATTAATTCGAGATGTAGAGTATACAGATATTATTATTTTGAAAATGTGTTTTTATTTTCTTAGCACACGTCAGTTTATTCCCCACACCTGTTACCATAAAAAGGACAATTGTTCTCTCAACGTTTTAATCTTTACGGGTCGAAAATAGTCATAACAAACCTGTCACGGTTTTAATTTGTGTCATTTTAAAATGTAAAACTTGTTTTTTCTCAACAGCGAAAAACGTGACATAGGTAGTTATTCCATTGTTATTCAGGTCTTAATAATTGAAGTCGACTGCCTCTGCAATAACAGTTTCAAAACTTGATATCCAGGGTATTGTGCTAATGGATAAACATCTTCGGAAAACTCAGATATTTTGAAAACATATTTTTAGAAATAAGGAACAACAGTTTTCGATTATATAGGTATGTACTCCATATAATGTCAACGTTTAAACAGTGACATTGTTAGGAGAAAGAGAGAGAGAGAGAGAGAGAGAGAGAGAGAGAGAGAGAGAGAGAGAGAGAGAGAGAGAGAGAGAGAGAGAGAGAGAGAGAGAGAGAGAGAGAGAGAGAGAGAGGAGAGAGAGAGAGAGAGAGAGAGAGAGAAAGAGAGAGAGATAGAAAGAGAGATAGAGAGAGACAGAGACAGAGACAGAGATATAGAGAGAGGCAGAAACAGAGACAGAGACAGAGACAGAGACAGAGATAGAGACAGAGACAGAGACAGAGACAGAGATAGAGACAGAGACAGACAGACAGACAGAGTGGTGTTATGTTTGACTGTTTTGGTATTATGACTGTTGTTGGTGTTATGTCTGAACTTCATGGCAATATGACTGTTGTTTGTGTTATGTCTGAAGTTCATGGCATTATGACTGTTGTTGGTGTTATGTCTGAACTTCATGGCATTATGACTGTTGTTGGTGTTATGTCTGAACTTCATGGCATTATGACTGTTGTTGGTGTTATGTCTTAAAGTTCATGGCACTATGAATGTTGTTGGGGTTACGTTTGACTGTTTTGGCATTATGACTGTTGTTGGTGTTACATTTGACTGTTTTGGCATTATGACTGTTGTTGGTGTTACATTTGACTGTTTTGGCATTATGACTGTTTTTGGTGTTACATTTGACTGTTTTGGCATTATGACTGTTGTTGGTGTTACGTTTGAATATTGTGACATCATGACTGTTGGTAGTGTTATGTTTAAATGTTATGACATAATGTCTTTTCTAAGTCTATAAAACACAGGTGCAAGTCAATGTTTCTCTGAAGGAGTTCTTCGATTCTTTGTCTACTCGTAAATATGTGGTCTTGTACACTTCTTCGTCGTATATCTGATGTCCTTCAATCTGATACTCTACTCTTTTCGTTTGTCGCATTTGCCTTATCCTGGCCCACAGTTTTCCTGGTACGCCAAGAAATGATATCCCTCTATAGTTTGAGCAATTCATAGTTGATCCCTTCTTTGTACTGGTACTATCGTTCCCTTTTTCCACTCGCCTGGCACCTGTTCTGACTTTCATTCTTGTTGGCATTTTGCATGCAGTAGTTTGTCTGCCTCTCTCCCTTGGTTTTGAATCATTTCTGGGTTTTTTCCTATAGCTATTTGGATCTCATAATATTGATAATAATAATAATAATAATAATAATAATAATAATAATAATAATAATAATAATAATACTAATAATGATAATGATAATAATAATATATTTCATTTCTATAGCGCCCACTCCCATTGTACGACAGCTTTAAGTGCATGTTATGAAACAGCCGTGTCTAGGTCGATTCGAATCATTATATATTATTATCCAGATGTATCTAGGTTCAATTGAAACATTACATATTATTATCTAGATATATGTAGGTTCATTTGAAACATTACATATTATGGAAACATTACACATTATTATCCAGATATACATAAATTGATTTGAAACTTTCTGTATTATTGTCTAGATGTATCTAGTATCATTTGAAATATAACACATTATTATCTAGATGCATCTAGGTTTATTTGAAATATTACATATTATTATCCAACTATATCTAGGTTGATTTGAAACATAACAATGTATTATTATCTGTATGTATTTAGGTTTATTTAAAACATTTACATATAATTATTATTCAGATATATCTAGGTTCATGTGAAACATTTCATATCATTGGTCAGATATATCTAGGTTTATTTGAAAAATATAAAAAAAATAGTTTGCAGATATGTCTAAGTTTATTTAAAACATAACATATTATCATTATTATCCAGATATATCTAGGTTTATTTGAAAAATATAAAAAATATAGTTTCCAGATATGTCCAAGTTTATTTAAAACATAACATATTATTATTATTATCCAGATATATCTAGGTTTATTCGAAAAATAATAAAAAAATAGTTTCCAGATATGTCAAAGTTTATTTAAAACATAACATATTATCAATATTATCCAGATATATCTAGGTTTATGTAAAACATTACATACTATTATCCGGATCTATATAGATTCATTTAATTCATTACATATTATTATCCAGAGATAGCTAGGTTCATATGAAACATTATATATTATTATGTAAATATATTTGGGTTCATGTAAAATATTACATATTGTTATCTAGATGTATCTAGGTCAATTGTAAACATTATATTATTATCTTGATATATCTACATTCATTTGAAACTTTACGTATTGTTATTATTATTATTATTATTATTATTATTATTATTATTATTATTATTATTATTATTATTATTATTATTATTATTATTATTATTATTATTATTATTATTATTATTATTATTATTTATTATCATTATTATTATTATTATTATTATTATTATTATTATTATTATTATTATTATTATTATTATTATTATTATTATCTAAATATGTCTAGGTCCATTTGAAATATTACATATTATTATCTACATGTATCTAGGTTCATTTCAAACATTACATATTATTATTATTATTATTATTATCATTATTATTATTATTATTATTATTATTATTATTATTATTATTATTATTATTATTATTATTATTATTATTATTATTATTATTGTTATTATTATTATTATTATTATATATATATATAGGTTTACTTCAAATATTCCATATTGTTATCCAAATACATCTATGTTGGTTTGAAATTATTATTATTATTATCCAAATCTACCTATGGCCATTTGAAAAAATACATATTATTACTTAGATATATGTAGGTTCATTTGAAATATTACGCACTATTATCCAGAAATATCTAGCTTCATTTAATCCATTACATTTATTATTATTATTATTATTATTATTATTATTATTATTATTATTATTATTATTATTATTATTATTATTATTATTATTATTATTATTATTATTATTATTATTATTATTATTATTATCCAGATATATTATAAATTTATTTGAAACATTGCATATTTGTATATAGATATAGCTAAATCATACTAATTGAAGCATGATATATTATAATCTGGATATATCTATGTTCTTTTGAAACATTACGCATTATCATCCAGATATAGCTATGTTCATTTGAAACATTACACATTATTGTCTAGATATATCTAGGTTCATTTGAAACATTACATATTATTATCTATGTATATCTAGGTTCATTTGAAACATTACATATTATTATCTATGTATATCTAGGTTCATTTGAAACATTATATATTATTATTTTTATCTAAATATATCTAGGTTTATTTGAAACATTAAATATCATTACCTAGATATATCTAGGTTCATTTGTAAAATTACATATTAGTATCTAAATATATCTAGGCTTCTTTAAAACATTACTTATTATCTACATATATATAAGTTCATGTGAAACATTACATATTATTACTAGATATATCTAGGTTCATTTGAAACATTACATTGTATTATTATCATCTAAATATACCTGGCTTCACTTAAACCATTACATATTATCATTTAGATATGTATAGGTTTATGACAAACTATACTAATTATTATTCAGATATCTCTAGATTCATTTAAAACGTTACATATCATTATCCAGATATATGTAGATTCATTTGAAACATTACATATTATTATCCAGATATCTCTAGATTCATTTAAAACATTACATATCATTATCCAGATATATCTAGGTTCATTTGAAACATTACATTATTATTGTCCAGATGTATCTAGGTTCATTTGAAACATTACATTATTATTATCCAGATGTATCTAGGTCCATTTGAAACATTACATATTATTTAGATGTATCTAGGTTCATTTGAAACTTTACATTATTATTATCCAGATGTATCTAGGTCCATTTGAAACATTACATATTATTATTCAGATGTATCTAGGTCCATTTGAAACAATACATTAGTATTGACCACAAACATTTCAAACAATACATTAGTATTGTCCACATGTATCTAGGTCCATTTCAAACATTACATATTATTATTCAGATGTATCCAGGTTTATTTGAAACATTTCATATTATTATTCAGATGTATCTAGGTTCATTTCAAACATTATATATTATCATTCAGATGTATCTAGGTTCAGCATTGTATTATTATTGAAAACTAGGTTTAGTTGAAACATTACATATTATTATTCAGATGTATCTAGGTTCATTTGAAACATTATATATTTATTCAGATGTATCTAGGTTCATTTGAAACATTATATATTATTATTCAGATGTATCTAGGTTCATTTGAAGCATTGCATATTATTATTGAAATATATCTTTTTATTTAAAACATTACATATTATCATCCTGATGTATTTAGGATCATTTGAAACATGACATGTTATTTGTTAGTATATTTGCACTGTAGATGTAGGATTTTGAACTCAAAACGTGTGAACAGTAAAACAGCTATCTTTTTCAGAAAACCAAAAGAATGAAGGTCACATGGAATGTATCAATCGTTCTTTCATGTTTAAAAAAATATTTCTTTCTTTCTGTCTTTATCAGCTCCCATTTTACCTTCCGGTGTATGGATTTAGTTGCCCCAAATGATCTTCCTTCAGGCTGCCCTCTCTTGACATTTTCTGTTTCCTTCCGTGGAAGTTAAATTTCTTTGCTTTAACAATGCCTCTTTTATATCTTCTTCCCCTTTCTCCAAGGTATGCCTTTTGATCTTTTACCTTGAGATTTAGCACTGCACACTTATTTAGCTAGTCTATTGTCGTTGATTCTGTTGATTTATTTCTATTTTAGTTCTTATGCGAGCTGCTTTTGTTTGATGTCTTATTGTTGTGTTTCGACTTTGGTTTGATCTCTTATTGTTGTGTTTCGACTTTGGTTTGATCTCTTATTGTTGTGTTTCTGATTTTGTCTCTTTTAGTTTTCCCTATTATTCTTAGATATTTAATTTCAACTGCTTGTACTCTATTGTATTCCTTACTGTCTAAGGTCCAGGTTTCACCACAAAAAGAAAACTTTCTATTGCTTTTTTTAGCATTTTCTGAAGCAAAAATATGTGGAATTTAACATACCAAAAGTTTACCAAAATCTGAGGTGCGGAACATGAATTTTTCAGGAAGATACTCCTCTATTACACAGTTGAACCCTCGTATTGTTTAACTGGAACTAGTTTACCACACATTTTACCTGAGTTATATATTTATAATATATCCAGCGAATCCCCTTTACAACTAACTGTATTATTTTCAACTTGGATATTAATATCCGATTCATGTATATCTTTAATTGGCTTCCGTTTGTTGTTATGAAACACGACATTCAATTCGGTATTCTCTACTATATTTTCTTCATCAAATAATTTTAAACCATGTGGTAAATAAATTTCATTTATTTTATATATATACCATTACTATCTAATCTAAAGCCCATTCTTTTTTCCTTGATTATTAAAACCTTCTACATTGTCTAAATCAAGATGCATCTAGTGACTACAAAAAAGAATATATCACTATGTTTTCATCATCATATGCTTCGTCCGAGTCTAAGTAACCAAATTTATTTATACTCATTTTATTAAGGATAAAACTATATAATTAAAATTATAACCATCATTTAGTTTCTTTGAAACAAATGAACAGAGATACGCACAAATAACACCTGATTTTGGTATTTGATAGATATTAGATTCAATTCGTTCTTTAAAATATTTTTGTAGTTCTAAAACGGGACAAACTGCGTAAGAATAAAAACAGTATTTCTTATTGTTATCTTCATAATAACAGACCCAAAGCGTCCCTGGAGATGACGAATTTGCAAGATTAATTTATTCCACATTCTTTGTTACGTGGTTTAGAAGGTAGTTCATTTCTTAAAAATACTCCTCCGAATTTTTTAAATTTAATTGTTTGACAGCGTTTATTAAATCATAAGATAAGGGTTTGTTCTCAAGTATTACATTTTCAACACTTAAATATTCAGTCATTTATTTTTCTATTAAAACAGAACACATAATTACATTGTCTCAAAAGTAAAAGGAGAACATATACCACCGATCTAGAAGAAATAAAGACAAAAACATAATACAAACATGTTGCAGGGTAGATGTGTTGTACGTGGTGTTATGAAATCTAGATTTATTTCTAAAAAAGGAAGGCGAAGGATCAGTAGATGAAATTATTAACAAAATGCCAGAAATGCATTTACCATCTCATAAGTTTACGTGACCTTTTACTAAATTAGAGTAGACTTGATGAAGAACATAATCCGTTACCACATTGTAAACCATATAATCAAGTCGATGAAATATCTAGACGACATAATAATATGTTATAGAGACACACCTAAATTTAAAGATAAAAAATAAAATATGTGATAAAGAGATGTTAGCTAATTAAAACCTCTTAAAACAAATGATTTCAGAGAATGGATCGACAGGATGTTGGTTCAAAACATAATTGGCAGTCAGAAAACTTTGGGATTATAATTTTAAAATGTATATATAAAAATTGAACAAAAGAAATGTTCTTAATGTCAAGAGATTAAACCATTCGATGAAATTGGAAAAGCAAGTAATAAAAAATACTCAAAACGATCTAATTGTAAACAATGTGACAAGGATTACTGTAATAGAGATGATGTTAAACAACATAGAAAAGAATATATAACATATTACTATCAAAGAGAAAATGTAAAGGAAAGATTGAAAAAATATTGAAATGCTGAAACAATTAAATCATATCAGAAAAATTATAGAGAATATTATATTACAACTGACAAATCCAGAAAAAAACAGTCATATTAAAATTTGGAAAGGAATAGGTATTAAATGGGATAAGTATAATAATATATACACATTGTACAATGAAGTAACTCATTATAATTTGCTATTGAATTTAATACACAAAGTGGAAAATATAAGAAAGTTCTCGATCATGATCATTTATCAGGATATCCAGATTTATATGTTGTCAAACTGGTAATGTAAGACTCGTACCAATAGACAACAATAGATTAAAACTAATATTAGAAGTAAGAAGATATTATTTAATAATGTAAATATGGAAAACTGTAGTAACTTTCCAGATCAGTTAATCCTATCTAATACTGTTCATTTGAATTGCATTGGAGAGCTGGGTTAAATACTGTAGTAAAGACAGATTTAATTTTACTTACTATAATTTCATGATTTTCTTTAGGAGATGTATTTTTGATTAATTGATAAAGCTTTTCAATTATTTATTTTCTACTTGTATTATCCTGTTTTAAAGCTAGATTTGGGGAAATAGTAATGATTTCAAGTTATGTATGTATTTACCATTCTCTATTGAAGATGAATTATCGATAACAAGAAAATTATAAGGCTTTAACCAGCAAAGTTCACATAACTTTTTTAAACTCAACATAACCTGTACCCATTGAAACAGGATCTTGATAAATATGTTGTAATTTTTATTTTTATTTTGTTTGAATAAACATATAAAATTGCTATTTTTTCGAATAGTTTGCCTTGGAAATCGGAAGTAGTTTTGCGAAAGATAAAAGCAATCAACGTTAGAATGCCTTCTCCTCGTATAATAATCATTACACGTGGTTTGTTTCTCTAACAATATATCATCGAATATCATAAAATTCTTATCAGTTGACTTCAGGTCTCTTAAATCCCTTACATCATCTCCATGTTCAAAGAATTCACATTTTGTTGGAATTTTAGTGCTATATGTTTGCCTATTAGTTATATCAATTCATAAGGAGAAATGTCTTGCTCGATAATATCATCCCAGTTATTAAATATATATATATATATATATATATATTATATATATATATATATATATATATATATATATATATATATATATATATATATATATATATATATATATATAGCTTCTTTGTTTAAGTTATTATCATAACCACACTTTAATATCTTATACTTAGGTTGAAATAAAGATTTGCCATAAACATATAATTTATCATAGTCTAATAAGCCAGGTTTCAAAAAATAGATTTAACAACAAGCTTCTTATTGACTGAGGGAAGATTTGCGAATTGTTTCTGTTTGTTTTTGTTTCCCAGTCTAGATTAGTATCCATTTTATAATGAGCAAAAACAAACGACTACAAACAGGGAAAGGAGAGCCACTCATTAATATCTATTTTTATTTATAAGCTAGAAAACTAGATCATAGCTAAAACTAAATTATATGTCAGTATCTTTTCTATACATTAATATATATTTATTTTATAAATAAGTTAGACTATACCTTGAAATTAATTATTTGTCGGTAATTATACTGTAGATTAATAATATGTATATTTTATTTAAATTAAACTAGTCCAAACCCTAAACTAAATAGTATGTCGGGAACTATACTATAGACTTATTTATATTTATTTCAATGTAAACTAGTCCAAACCCTAAACTAGATTATTTGTCGTTAAATATACTATATATTAATATATATTGATTTCAATGTAAGCCAGACCAAAACCCAAAAATAAATTATATGTCGGCAACTATACTATAGACTAATAAACATATATAGTTTATAAATAAGCTAGGCTATATCTAAAACAAATTATATGTCGGTAATCATACTATAAATTAATAATATGTATATTTTATAATAGATTAATATTTTAAAATATTGAAAGTAAGCTAGATCGTACCTTTTAATAAATCATATGCGGGCAATAATACTATTTAATAATATATTCTTTTTATCAATCCATACTTAAAATAAATTATGTCGGTAAATATAGTAAAGAAAATAATATGTCTATTTTATAAAGTACGCTAGTCCAAACCCTAACTAAACTATATGTCGGTAAATACACTATAGACTAATAATATATTTAAATGTACATTATATTTATTTTTCTTAGGTACCCTTAGCAAATGTATTTATTTTTATTTTTGTATAAAGTATGACTGTTCCACATCGCCGACATTTCCTAATTGACGCACGTAGTGCTCAGTTGTGTCATGTGAACGAGGGGACACGCGATTCATTACCTATAGCATCACCCTCTTACCTGATGCGGAAAGGTATTTTTATTTAGAGCAGTAACGGGGGGGTCGGGGTGTCTGGTCCAGATGCGTCCGAGGCGCCTACTACTAAGGAGATTATGTGACTTTATATTAGATATTGTATATGTATGAGTGTGTGTATTGTGTACGTGCGTGGTGTTAGCCGTGTTGTGTATGGATATGTGTGTATGTGTGTGTGTGTGTGTTTGTGTGTGTAATACCATTAGGTGTATCCATGTGTTTTCAGTCAGTATATGTATAACAACGTAACTTTAAATAATTGAAATAACCACAATCCCAACAAGTGGCAAACAGCACAAATACTGTCTGTGATAAGAGTTGTGTAAAAAACAAAATGGCAAACAGCACAAATACTGGTCTGTGATAAGAGTTGTGTAACCAAAACAAGTGGCAAACAGCACAAATACTGGTCTGTGATAAGAGTTGTGTAACCAACAACAAGTGGCAAACAGCACAAATACTGGTCTGTGATAAGAGTTGTGTAACCAAAAACAAGTGGCAAACAGCACAAATACTGGTCTGTGATAAGAGTTGTAACCAACAAAAAGCCAGAGACACAAAAAAGCCACAACCATAAAAATGACAGGTTTGAACATCTTTTCGTTTTCACTAAATTGGTAAATGAGGTGATAATAATTTATCTCCTTGACCATAAAGGCACACGATGGTCCAAAGGCAAGGTTGAGCCTCGCAACCAAAAAGTCACGAGTTTGTGTCCTGTCAGGTTGAACATCTTACTGGAGTTTTTTGGGTAAACTCCCTCACCCCGTCTAGGTAGGTGGATCGACAGCTAGGTTTCATCGGAGACGAACGATAAAAGGAGGTCCCGTGCGCAGATCACAAAACTGCTGTTCATGTTAAAGATCCGTTGGCTGCAGCAGACAGTACGGGCTAAAAATCCTACCAAAAACCTTAAGATAACAAAACGTGAATTAAACGTTATACGATAATACAACGAAAATTTGCTTTCTCTTGTTGAAGGCAGCGGTGATAGATAAGAACATTTACGTACGAATATGAATACAGTTTGAAATATACAATTCATTGTTGTAAATACGGCTTAAAAAAAAGAAACTTCGTCATGAGAAAAACGGTTTCAAAACGTATAAGGAGATGAAACGAAGAGTTCAAGATTAGAAATAACAATAACACTACTGACAGAGGTAAGCATTGATCGTGTTAAAAAGATTAGAAATAACAACAACACTAATGACAGAGGTAAGCATTGATCGTGTTAAAAGATTAGAAATAACAACAACACTAATGACAGAGGTAAGCATTGATCGTAAAAGTTAAAAAGATTAGAAATAACAACAACACTAATGACAGAGGTAAGCATTGATCGTGTTAAAAAGATTAGAAATAACGATAACACTAATGACAGAGGTAAGCATTGATCGTGTTAAAAGATTAGAAATAACGATAACACTAATGACAGAGGTAAGCATTGATCGTGTTAAAAAAGATTAGAAATAACGATAACACTAATGACAGAGGTAAGCATTGATCGTGTTAAAAGGGGCATTAAATAGTGTGTGGACAAAGCAGTAAGGTTGTGAACACAATGGAGAAAAAGGCGTGCCAAGCACAATTCCCGATGAGCACAACGTCAGCCATAGCATTGTCAAGACTTGAAAGTAGGATCGCACAATCAGAAGTCCGGCTGCCTAGCAACTAGACTGCTGACACCACTGAGTTATTAAAAGCTACATAATAATATGTCATAAGTAGACACAGTTTGATGCAGCCGTAGTTTTATTTATTAACAGTACTATAACTAGAAAAACTTCGTCACTTTCATATATAATAACTAAATAGAAAAGGCTCCCAGCACGGTGCAAAAATAAAACTTAAAACCGCCTTACATCAATTTTTGAATGAAAGTTAGATAATGTCACCTTCATACAGAATATATCTCTGTTTATTATGTCTCTCGTTCATCAACATTATGATTTGTTACGCGTCCTTCTGACATTCTGCACACCCAATTGAGCAGTTTAAGACTGTGTGTTCCGTTGCTACTGCTACACCATAGAATCGAGAGTAATCCGTAGGCCTCTATGATGTCTATCAAGAAAAACACTATGTACACCCAGTGTTGTAACGAAATGGTCAACGTTGTTTGTAATAAAATGGACATGAACCTCTTTTGCAGTTTGACCAACCTTGACATGAAGCGCTGCTTTCAAACTGGCAAATGGTTATGTGCGTTGTCCGAAAATCTCTGTCATGTCATGTCTAATTCATTTTGACCATTTTCCTTGCAATCTGTATATTGTTCTATTCAAACTTGCAGACTTCTTTGTAAGAAGAGCAACATCCTAGCCTGTTCAAAATGTCAGCCAGTGAGCGTGAGGAAGAAACTTGCTTGACTGAATTGTAACTGTAAGGAAAATCTTCTTGTAACTTGTAACGAATTGTGCACTAACTGCTTGGATCATGGTGTGTCCATTGGTAGCATGCTTAACTTAAGGTCTTTGTTTTCACTTTCTAACGCTCAAATGTAATCTCGAAAATAGGCAATTATTCTGTCAAAAAGTCAGTCGGTGCTCGGTTTCGCTGTTCGCTGATGTTATCTTCAATCAAGCGATTCTACGTCCGAGAAATAAATAATATTGCAGCAGATGTGATAATCTAATTTCTCTCTTCATTTCTTCGTCATTGCCATTACAGTCAAAACGGTTGAAATGTGTACCTTTCAATTTGTCTTCCATTGACGGAAGACGCTCATCCAATATTAGTAAAGTAGACGTCATTGTGATAGATAGTGATATATACTTTTGACAAGTGTTTAGCAGATTTGCTCTTGAATCTTGTCTTCAGGCCTTTTTAGATGATTCTTTTCTGGGAGATGACTACCAGGAGGGCTTTCTTTTTCCAGTTTGTAAATTGACATGACAAACATCTTATCTCCTGCTCTACAGTCTCTAACTCAACCCACGAAAGGGCATATCTCCTCATTCGTTCATTGCTCAATTATTACTTCGAACCAAACTTCGAAAGTTTTAGTCAAAATAAGTTTAAGGCTTTCAACTCTTTTTCTGTCTTGTCATTTCACTGATTCCACTAAACACACACTACCGTTGTTTGTAACCGAACTAATCTTCTTTTGAGTTGAGTTCTCTCTTGGCTTTAGTCTGAGTAACGCTGCTAAGATCATTTCCCTCATTCCACGTTATTTTACGTCCGTTTTGTTCATACACTCATACATTTACTCTATATTTGCATTGTTTGTGAACTTCCTGTCAGCAAAACCTGGATACTCAATCTACTACTTAGTTTAATTGATACCGTTACATTATTCCTACCTGTTTGTATGCTTGTCTGTTTGTCTCGCTGTCTGTCTGTCTGTATATATGTATATATATATATATATATATATATATATATATATATATATATATATATATATATATATATATATATATACATACATATATATATTTATATTTATATATATATATATATATATATATAAAAACATCTCTCTCTCTGTCTCTCTGTCTCTGTCTCTCTCTCCTCTCTCTCTCTCTCTCTCTCTCTCCCTCTCTCTCTCTCTCTCTCTCTCTCTCTCTCTTTCGGAACAATGCCTCTTCACCACGACTGTTACTCCAAGAAGATGACACCCCTGCCACCTTCCACCACCCGTCCTCCTTTCCGTCCGTCTCCTCACGAAGTGATCTCTCAGCCTCTTCTTCCGCCTCTTCCACAGTTTGCGTACGCTCTCTACTCACCTGAGCACCATCGTCTGTGTGAATCTGCGCGGCGTCGCCAATGCCTCGTGCCGTGTGTGTGTGTGAGAGAGAGAGAGAGAGAGAGAGAGAGAGAGAGAGAAGAGAGAGAGAGAGAGAGAGAGAGAGAGAGAGAGAGAGCGCGCTGTAAGCGAGCGGCGTAAAAAAGAGTCAGTCCGCATGACAGACAGACTTGTGATCTGGAGCGTGTGGATGTACCCCGGTGTTACTAATTTCTGTATTGATGTTGTTATTCATGGAGGGCCGACTGGATTTGACCTTTGGCCCCCTTCTGCACGTGTTGCTTTTGGGGATAATTTCAGTGTATGGATCGAGCGGTGAGTTAATGTTTGCAAACACGTTCAAGGTCTTAGATGGTCACTTTATCATATTATATATATATATATATATATATATATATATATATATATATAGAGAGAGAGAGAGAGAGAGAGAGAGAGAGAGAGAGAGAGAGAGAGAGTTGTCTCTTATTGGTCATTTAAGATGTCATATGGATCTATGTAATTTTGTCACATTATTTTTTCATTTTTTAATATGAATTGATCATTTAGATCTAAATCTATATTATATTTTGTTTGTGATATGTTATGAAATCAATTGTTACTAAAGCAAATTTTCTTTCTGTTATCTTATCTTATTTTAAAAGTATAATATTGTTCAGCAAAAGAAACGCGTATCTTAAGACTGTCATTCATATAGAGCGCCCTATAACAGTACCCCAAAAACATAATATCATAAACATGTAAAACAAAAACAAGGATTAATTGAAACAATCATTATATCATACTCATGTAAAACACAGAAGGATTAACTGAAACAATCATTATATCATACTCATGTAAAACACAGAAGGATTAACTGAAACAATCATTATATCATACTTATGTAAAACACAGAAGGATTAACTGAAGCATTCATTATAGCATACTCATGTAAAACACAGAAGCATTAACTGAAACAATCATTATATCATACACAACATGTAAATCAAAAACAAGGATTGACTGAAACAATCATTATATCATACTCATGTAAAACACAGAAGCATTAACTGAACAATCATTATATCATACACAACATGTAAATCAAAAACAAGAATTGACTGAAACAATCATTATATCATACTCATGTAAAACACAGAAGCATTAACTGAAACAATCATTATATCATTCACAACATGTAAATCAAAACAAGGATTGACTGAAACAATCATTATATCATACATAACATGTAAATCAAAAGCAAGGATTAACTGAAACAATCATTATATCATACACACACATGTAAAACAAAAACAAGGATTAATTGAAACAATCCTTATATCTTACACAACATGTAAATCAAAAACAAGGATTAACTGAAACAATCATTATATCATACTCATGTAAAACTCAGAAGGATTACCTGAAGCAATCATTATATCATGCTCATGTAAAACTCAGAAGGATTAACTGAAACAATCATTATATCATACACAACATGTAAAACAGAAACAAGGATTAACTGAAACAATCATGATATCTGAAAACCTAGACGTAGATTACATAGAGGACAAAACCTGGTAGATTGTGACGAAGAAGTCGATAATATTGTTCTCTGGTAGATTGTGACGAATATGTCGATATTGTTCTCTGGTAGATTGTGACGAATATGTAGATATTGTTCTCTGGTAGATCGTGACGAAGATGTCGATAATATTGTTCTCTGGTAGATTGTGACGAATATGTCGATACTATTGTTCTCTGGTATATTGTGACGAATATAAAGATATTGTTTTCTTTGTAGATTGTGACGAAGATGTCGATAATATTGTTCTCTGGTAGATTGTGACGAAGATGTCGATAATATTGTTCTCTTGTAGATTGTGACGAAGATGTTGATATTGTTCTCTGGTATATTGTGACGAAGATGTCGATAATATTGTTCTCTGGTAGATAGTGACGAAAATGTCGATATTGTTGTTCTCTGGTAGATTGTGACGAAGATGTCGATAATATTGTTCTCTTGTAGATTGTGACGAAGATGTTGAAAAAAATTGTTCTTCTGGTAGATTGTGACGAAGATGTCGATATTATTGTTCTCTGGTAGATTGTGACGAAGATGTTGATAATATTGTTCTCTGGTAGATTGTGACGAAGATGTTGATAATATTGTTCTCTGGTAGATTGTGACGAAGATGCTGATATTGTTCTCTTGTAGATTGTGACGAAGATGTTGATATTGTTCTCTTGTAGATTGTGACGAAGATGTCGATATTGTTCCTTGTAGATTGTGACGAAGATGTCGATATTGTTTTCTTGTAGATTGTGACGAAGATGTTGATAATATTGTTCTTGTAGATTGTGACGAAGTTGTCGATATTGTTCTCTTGTAGATTGCGACGAAGATGTTGATAATATTGTTCTCTTGTAGATTGTGACGAAGATGTTGATATTGTTCTCGTAGATTGTGACGAAGATGTTGATAATATTGTTTCTGCAGATTGTGACGAAGATGTTGATAATATTGTTCTCTGGTAGATTGTGACGAAGATG
>JAXRKP010001628.1:0-5000 GCA_037039925.1 Doris montereyensis
TCTCTCTCTCTCTCTCTCTCTCTCTCTCTCTCTCTCTCTCTCCTCATCTCCTCTCTCTTCTCTCTCTCTCTCTCTCTCTCTCTCTCTCTCTCTCTCTCTCCTCCTCTCTCTCTCTCCTCTCTCTCTCTCTCTCTCTCTCTCTCTCCTCCTCTCTCCTCCTCTTCCTCTCATCTCTCTCTCCTCTCTCTCTCCTCTCTCTCTCTCCTCTCTCTCTCTCTCACCTCTCTCTCTCTCCTCTCCTCCTCTCTCTCTCCTCTCTCTCTCTCCTCTCTCTTCTCTCTCTCTCTCTCTCTCTCTCTCTCTCTCTTCTCTCTCTCTCTCTCTCTCTACTCTCTCTCTTCTCTCTCTCTCTCCTCCCTCTCTTCTCATCTCCTCTCTCTCCTCTCTCCTCCTCTCTCTCCTCTCTCTCTCTCTCTCTTCTCTCTCCCTCTCTCTCTCTCTCTCTCTCTCTCTCTCTCTCCTCCCCCTCTCTCTCTCTCTCTCTCTCTCTCTCTCTCTCTCTCTCTTAGCCTTTCGTCAGTCAAAACCAATTGCAAAGTAAAGTAAACCTCATATATATAACATTTTGAGCTAGTGGTGCTTTAACATTACCTAGGGTCTTAAATCCTTTTTCGATATTTCACAGTGCCCCATGTCTTCATACTAATCCCTACGACACATATTTTCATCCAGTCCTGATCCTATCAAGTAGACCGTGACTTTCTAATGAAGAAAATAAGTTGATCAAAAAACTTTCATCACTGTTTTACGTTTTGACCCAAAGGTTAATATCCTTGAATGAGAATAATGTTTTTAATTTATAACGCAGTGTTTAACCATCTTAGTACACACGATATGTCAACAAGTTTCATGTCTAACGATATATTTATATTTTTTGTCTTTGAACCACAGGATGGTTTCAATCTGATAGACCATCAGACGCAAGCTGATGTGGTCAACGCCATCGGACGAGTTTCATATAGAAATGGCACACAAACGCTTACCGGAGAAGCAATTGAATACATGGCCACCAACCTGATTCCTGCCCACTTGAGCAGACCCAATGCTGCCAGAGTTGCTATCGTCATCACGGACGGCCAATCCAATGTGTAATTGAATCAATATTAATTAGTCAGTTTTAAATATGAAATAATTGTTGTGTCCTGACATACATCAGATCGTTTGCCAAATGTCAACGCCAAGCCTGACATGAGAACTTATCCAATTTGATGACAGGTGGACAAATCGATATCCTCGTGCAAAAAGTGAATATCTTTACTTTAGGCCAGACTGGAGTTATCCTCTTGTACCATGTTATCTTAGTGCAGTATCTAAAAGAAACTTCAAACAAAAATTTGTATAAGACAATAAGTGTCAGTCACATAATCTCAGCTGCAGATGTATTTGAAGTCAGCACATCTTTATTTCAATAATTTAAGATACTATTACTTGCAATAAGTTGTTGTTGTTGTTGTTGTTGTTGTTGTAAAACAGTTAAAGATCAAAATAGAATATGCAGTTGATGAATTTGTGCACGGAACCGTCGAAATTACTCTGCCATGCCGCCTTTCATGTTCAGTAAAGAGCGACAGGTTGTTTTCCGAGTAGTTGACATCCACAACTGAATGCACGGTGAAGATTTATGTCCGCGGCTGAGGACATTGGGGTTGCTGCACCGACAGGACCAATTTGTTAAAATTGATCTACGTGGTGAGCACTAAAAAGTCACCTAAACTGGAACGACTCCAGTCGCCATTCTACCTGTCGATGGTGAGGATGCGGTTACAACCCAATGAACATGGTTGTGCTCGTCACATGTCCGTCAGTGAGACAATAATGTAAGAGGTGGTGCGAAGAGATCTAGCTGTAGAGAGCACTGTCCACAGCGTGGTGAGGCAAAAGTTTACTGCTTCACTATCAGTCGCAAAGAGTAGTTTTAACGTATAACTTGAATCTCGATATTCACGATTCTCTCGGAGTTTACAGCCCCGTATGTTTATAATGATTAGCTGGAGCGCTTTATTTTAACCCGTAACATCGAGTCGATTAAGAATCTCTTGTATATTAATATGAATGTCTTAATGTAATGAGCCTAGAGTTCTGGTTATGTGAAGCATTTTGCACAATACAAGTGTGCATTTGAAATAAATATTAATAAATCCATATAACTTCTCTATTTGGACACGACGTATCACTGATTTTGACATCCTTAATTTTGAAACCTAAGGACAGAACGTATTATCGAATTACGAGGAGATTTCTATAAGTTATTCATTATTACACAGAGTATGTCCTGAGGAAACTCAAATGATTCATTATACAGGGTGTCACAAGAATACATATGGCATCAATGCCTGACAATTGGTTGGTGTAGTTTAGACTTCTACCATGACACCTGCCTTTTTACGTCAGCATCACCAACCGCTGTTTCATTTCCTTCCATGTATTTTCTAACATCATGAGGCTACTGCTTCTTAATCTTAATTATCAGCTGGTTTAGATCTTTGACTGGTGTGACGAAAACGCCCTTAGACATTATAGTACCAACAGAAAAAAAGTCGAGGGGAGTACTTTCCGTTCATTTAGTAGTGCAAGCGGTGGGTCCATCCCTCTGAATCCATCTACTAAGAAAACACTTATTTAGGAAACGTTTAAATTAAGTGCCCCAATGAGGTGGAACAATGACTGGCTGAATGATGATACATGTATCAGGATGTAAAGCATCAAACTGAGGGACAATTCTAAATATATCCATATGCGTTGTCGACGCTCTGGTGTTCTTGCTAGAGAAGAACGGTTCTAATGAATCTTCTTTTCATCAAACGCATGAGACATTGAAATTTGGGGAGTTGCGTCTGATTTCAAGTATCTCGTCTGGTTTCTGGATCCACATATTCGCAAGAAGCATATCCCCGAAACAATTGTAATAAGTTCTCTACATTGTGCATGTGATTAGATATCTTTTGGCTAAGCCGTTTTAAAGTTACTTCAGGTCATAATTTAGAGACAACCTGTATATATCTATTTTATTGGAAGTTACAGAGCTACTATTCACATACGAAACTAGTCCTTCAGCATGGTGAAGACAATTGCCAGTTCTCAATACATGTAGGCAGATTCATGAGATATTGTTGCAAAGTCGTGCACTTCCTCTTGTATTCGTGTGCCAATGTTTATTGCAACGGAGACGTGAGGAGAAAAATGAATAACACTACGTCATAATAACATGCAGATATACTGGTCGTAGTGAAGACTGACTTGCTACGGCAAAACTATTTCATAAAATGGCCTTCCCAAACAAGATGCCAAAGAAGAAAAACAAAAAAGAGAAAGACAGAAAAAGGAGATGGGAATACAAAGTGACAGAATGAGCAAGGAAGAGTTTCTCCCAAACACTGGCTCAGGACCGATAAACTGGAAGAAAGATAGTATGACAGTATGATGGGTTATGATAGATGATGATGACCACAAATAGAATAACACAACAATGTCGAATTGACTTGGTGGAGTCAATATTCTAACTTGAACATTTTAAATTATATTTATAGTCCAGCTAATACAGCAACTCAAGCCGACCTGGCAAGGGATCTTGGGATTACTATAATTGCGGTTGGTGTTGGCAATGAGGTGATTCCAGGCTTGGAAGCAATAGCCGGATCGTCGGAAAGAGTAGATCAGGTTGAGACTTACACACAACTTCCCGTTATCAGGGAATTGCTAGCAAACCAAACGTGCACGGGTAAGTAATTGTGTTGTCTGTTTTCCCATTTGTTGTGCTAGTCCTTGATGTGTCCATTCCCTCCTTTTTGATCCATTTAGATGGTAGTTTCAATACCACCACTATCACAAGAATCAATTAAACTGCTGTTGTTGCTTTTTTTTTGTAACCCTATCTAACATTCCTCTCCTATTGAAACATTACATAGCAACTGGCACCGTCTATAAACTATTACAAATTTGTTAGATTTGTTTGAAAGATGTAAGAACATAACATAGCATTACATTTTATGCTTATTTTTGCTACAAATAGTACAATTACAAATACTGATACTGTGTCTACCATTACGACTGCACGAATAATGATAACAAACTTTACTACAGTCTGCCGTCACTACTTATACACTTACAACTACCTCTTCCATTATTACTACCACTACTACTACTACTACTACTACTACTACTACTACTACTACTACTACTACTACTACTACTACTACTACTACTACTACTACTACTACTACTACTACTACTACTACCACTACTACTACTACCACTGAACTACTATTACAACTACTACTGCTGAATCATCCGCTGAAGCTATTACTACTACTACTACTACTACTACCATTACTACTACTACTAACTACTACTAACTACTACTACTACTACTACTACTACTACTACTACTACTACTACTACTACTACTACTACTACTACTACTACTACTACTACTACTACTACTACTACTACTACTGTAATTTTCAAACCGTAATTCGGGATTTTACTCTTTTTTTTCAGTACCAGTGGTACCAATGAGTGAGTAGAGGATATTCAGTGTTGTCTTTAATTTATTTTAATCATATACCTATGGAAATTAGTTTTTGTAATCAATGTCCTCGATATTTTCGGATTGCAGGTTTTCTTCAAAACACTATTCATCCAGTTACATTTACTACTTTACTATTATTGGTATTCTAATGCTAGTAAACGGAAGAATCTGACCATGAAATATTGTTCATATCTGCGTATGAACAAAGACATGACAACTACAGATGAATAAGCAGAACAAATCTGGTCATCAAGAGAATTAAACCTGTGACCTCGGGTAATGTAATTCCTCTTCTAGAAGGGTATTAAGCTCGGTTAGTAGTGCGAGGCGATGACAACTGAAACAGAGATCGCAGATTCGACTCGGTTGAGGCCCAAAAAAATTTTCCTCTTCATTTTTCTTGTCTGTCTTTCTACGGGGTTTTAATATTACATCGTGAGCTTAAAAGAATTCATATCTGATGCTTATAATT
>JAXRKP010001628.1:17500-20000 GCA_037039925.1 Doris montereyensis
ATTCTTTCATCAAAAGAATGTTTTTTTATAAGATTTGCATGGATAAATCAGGTTTCCGTCAGGCCCAAAAGTACGACTGGCATGGTGTTTCCATAAAAACGATTGTTTGCCAAATGCATCTCATTACTAAGGATTATCTCGGAGAATATATGTATATGCTGTACATTTCAAACTTTGACCGCTCTAATCTCAGGAACCACTGCACCCACAACCACCATATTTCATCTATAGATTTCAAATATCATGCTTTAGGTTCTTAGCGAATAAACCCTTCAGTTAAATTAGTGTTTCAATTGATTGAGAAAATATTGTTTTGCCTGCGATCCACGAAACGTTCTTGTTACTCATTCCTTCATTTCCGATCATAGATCTGCAATGAAAAGCCCGCCTCATCTAAGTATCGAATACTGTATCGGTACTTGACTTCACCCTGCACCCGGTAACCTATCGTGTAATTCATCGTTGAAGAAAAAGAATGCGATAAAAGAGTAATCATAACTATCGTTGTCTACGGTCATGCTTGTATATATTATATAAATGTAATCCTGAACTTGAAGACATGGCGTTTCACCCTGCCAGAACATGCTCTCAAACCACACAACAAAACTGTCTAAAATTTCATTAAGTAGTTTTGGCTAAAGCGGACTAGCTCTAACTAGCGTCTAGATCTACAGCTAGATCTACATCTCTAGAGCTAATCTAGAATCTAACTAGCTTTGAGACTCGATGCTTTCTTAATTAATCTAGATTTAGCTCTAGAAAAGATATTCATCTAGATTCTAGATCTATATTATAGATAGCTTTTTTAGATTCTTAGTTAGTTCTAGGGCTAGAGCTAGAGCACGATCTATTTATAATGCATTATGAAGAGGATCTATGTAGACGAGAGAGAATCTAGAGCAAGATCTAGTTCTAAATACTTGGCCTATTATGATTAGACAGATCTAGATAAGATTTAAATCTAGAGTACTCCTTAAGATCCAATCTCCCGTTTGACATAGAAATGATTGGCCAGATAGGAATACCGCGCCAAACTTTCGCCATTTTAAAAAAAATAAATGAGAAAAGTGAAAATAAGGCGGGGGGGGGGGGGGGGGGTCTCCCCCTGATGACTAAAAACATTTTTAAGGGGGGCGTCAAGGGGTCTCCCCCCCTGATTATGCGATAACCTACTTAACAATAAAGATGGGTGTGTCTCTCCCTTGAATAAAAATCCTAAGATAGAATAAATACATTAATACTCAATAATATACTTATATCTGATAGTTTAACACTCCCTGGCATAAGAGTTCAACACCACCTGGCCACTGTACCAAACGGGACATGCCATTTTAATCTAGTCTAGATCTAGCTCTAGAAATCTGCTGAAAGACTAGGTTCAGTGGTATACGCTTAAGAACCGGGTCCTCGGGAGACCAAAACAACGGGTCCTTAGGCAGACTGTTATCAATCAAGCAATTTTAAAGTTGAAACGCGCACAAGTCAAAGTAATGAAAACACACACAACTTGGCGAATTATCGACCAAACAAAGACATTTTGTTTGACCAGGGGATTTCAACGCCAAAAGTTATACAAACAGGTTATGCAGATCGATCTCTAGATGGAGTTACAAACCGGGGAACTGGTGGCGTGAAAAAAAGTAGGAGACACAAAACGTACTGCTATCTGCTTCACTGAGTCATAAATGATAATAATTTGTGTGTGTTTGTGAATATTTGGCTATAATGTATACATGTAGATCTGACATCTACTTTTCATGTCACTTTTTTTGTTTTCACCATGTAGGAAGTTCTTAACTGAGTTTTCTGACCACGTTTTATCAACAATGTCAACGGCATTTTATAGACTTATAGATCTAGATCTAGCCTTCACTAGATCTAACTAGATCTAGATCTCGACCTGACATCTAAACAAGATGCTCGATCTAGATTCTACATCTAGATTTTGATCCATATGTAAATAACAATCAAGGTGTAAAACAACTGTTCAGGCCTTATATTTAAAAAACAATACGGCTGGGCTTAAGTTGGCGAGGAATACGGTGGGTGGTTTGGGTGTGGAGGGGGTAGGGATTATAATAAATCTGTTTTCAGTATTACTTATTTCCCTTCAAACGTTGGCCAGACATAGATCCCACCCCTTTCCCAACCAGTCTCTTTGCTGTCTAGAGGTAGAAATGAGGAGACCATGAATAAAAATGATCACAGATTTACGTCTAATCCAATATTTTTGTGCCAGCTATACAACCTGCTCCGCAAAGTGACTCAACTATCTACTACAGGATCAGATCTCGCCTGCAATTTGTACACAAATACTGTGCTCTTTGTATCTTTCCCTGCACAACGAACAGACAATCATGCTTGTATATATATATATATATATATATATATATATATATATATATATATATATATATATATATATATATATATATATATATATATATATATATATATATATACTATATCTCAAATTTAAAAAATTCGTATAACTGATTTT
>JAXRKP010001628.1:32500-37500 GCA_037039925.1 Doris montereyensis
CCAATCATCTGACTGTAGTGGATTTACCGCACTTCGTTTGAAACGCAGCGACCAAAAACCGTTCAAATGAAACGCCGTATCCGCTCGATCGACGTTCTTCCAAATCTCTGGTGCTTGTCATTTGAAATGCTCTGTACGCTGACGACGAGGGAATTCGGCTTTCATACCAGGCTGTTATTAGTGCTATTAATTCATTAGCTTTGATGGATTGGGTGTTACGTGTGAATATTCTTCCTTTCTTTCTTTATCAGCTCCCATTCTACCTTCCGGTGTATGGGTTTGAAATGCCCGAAATGATCTTTCTCCAGGCTGCCCTGTCCTGACAATATATGTTTCCTTCCGTGAAAGTTAAATTTCTTTGCGTTAATGCTTCTTTTATATATTCTTCCAACTTTTTCTCCGAGGTCTGTTTTTTACCTTGAGCTTTAGCACTGTATACTGATTTAGCTATTCTATTGTCATTCATTCTGTTGACATACCCAAACCATCTCAGTTGATTCATTTTTATCTTAGTTTTTATGTTATCTGCTTTGGTTTTATCTCTTATTGTTGTGTTTCTGATTTTGTCTCTTTTAGTTTTCCCAACTGCTCTTCTTAGATATTTCATTTCGGCAGTCTGGATTATGTAATTGTTGAAAGTACTTTCTCCACGTTTCTATGATTTCGTTATCTCCTTTCATCATTTCTCCTTTAGCGTTCTTAATTTGTTGTAGGGGGCATGCTTTGATTTTCCTCATGCTCTTCATTGCTCCCCAGAACATCTTTTGATTTCCTTGATAGCTTTCTTGAAGTCTTTCTCTAAACTCTTCCCACTGTTCCTGTTTTGCTTTCTTCACTTCCTCTTTGGTCGATAGTTCTTTTACTCAAGTAATATATTCTATCGTCTGGTCTTTTTGTTTGCAAGTACTTCTTCCAGGCATCCATATTTTCTTTGATCTTAGTCTTGACAGTCTCATTCCACCATGTTCTTTTCCTTTCTCCTTTAATTTGTTTCTCTTCTTCAGTACAACTGAGGAGTATTTCTTTCTACATTTGCCATTTGTCTTCTATTGTGCTATCCCTTCAGATCCATATGCCTTTCAATGGTAAATCTTTTTATACTAGATTGGTATATCCTTTTTACTATTGGTTTATTTAGAATTTCTATTTTGAGTTCAGTAGCTTTCTTCTCTTTCCTTTTTTGTTTGTATCCTTCAGTTGATAATCTGATTTTGGCTATCACTAGGTAATAATCACTAAATATTTCAGCTCCTCTGTTTTCTCTTACATTCATTGTACTTTGGTTTTTAAAAAGGTAACTGCTAAATATTATGTAGTCTATGATTGACTTCTTCACTTTTGTCTTCTTCTTTACTCTTGTACATTTTTGGATATCTTTTAAGGGAAAAATGTGTTCTTCTATTTTCATGTGATTCTTTAGGCAAAAATCTATTCTTCTTCTCTCTCCATTTGGAGAAGTTGTTCTTCTTCTCCTTCTTTTCTTCTCTTCTTTTCTTCTTCTTCTGATGTTTCTTCTTCGTTGCCTACTGTCTTCGTTTAAATCTCTTAAAACCATTAGTTCTTCTTCTTTTCGGTTTGAGATTATCTGCAGCTATTTGTAAATCGCTTTCGAATATATCTTGTTCTTCTTTTGTGGCATCTTCGTTTGGTCCTTGAGCTATTAATAATTTAATTTCTTCTTCTTCTTTTGGTTTAATATTTACCTCTTCTTAATAGCTGACTGGGTTATAAATTTCCAACTTTCTAGTAGCTTTTCTCTGCCTTTTATGCATTAGGAGGCCTACTCCTGCTCTAGCTCTATCTTTGACATCTACTCCTGAGAAGATCTTCTTCTTCTGATTTTGTCCTTCATTTTCTTCTTTTCTTGTCCTTTTTTCTTTGTTTCTGTGATCGCCAAAATATCTACTTTGAATTTTTCGATTTCTTCTTCTAATTCTTAACTCTTTTCCATTTCTTTGCCCTAACATTCCATGTTCCAAAAATAACAGTCCGTCTTCTTTTCTTCTTCTTCTTCTTCCGGGTATATCATTATATCTTATTTATTTGAATCACTTTGGTTATGGATCTTCAGGGGATTGGTTCACTGTACCCTAGGAATTATTATTATTATTATTATTATTATTATTATTATTATTATTATTATTATTATTATTATTATTATTATTATTATTATTATTATTATTATTATTATTATTATTATTATTATTATTTTCCTCCCCCCCCGCCCCCTCCTCTCCCCGAAAATATCTATAGCAAACAATTATTCCATGCTATTATTACTTATTATTATTATTATTATTATTAGCTTATTATTATCACCTATTATTATTATTATTGTTGGAGAATTATTATTATTATAAGCAAAACATTATTATTGCTACCATTGGAACCTATGTCGATTCCGTAAGTTTTCCCATTTTTCATTCGCTCTAGACATTATTATTATTATTATTGTGTATTTATTATTCGTTATTATTATTATATATTATTTTTATTATTATTATTATTATTATTATTATTATTATTATTATTATTATTATTATTATTATTATTATTATTATTATTGTTGTTGTTCTTATTTTTCTTATGTATATATTATTATTATTATTATTATGTTATTATTATTATTATTATTATTATTATTAATTAGCATTATTATTATTATTAGTAGTATAGTAGTAGTATTAGTAGTATTATAGTATTATAGTATAATATTATTAGTAGTATTAGTTATTATTATTATTATTATTATTATTAGTAGTAGTAGTATAGTATTATTATTAGTTAGTAGTATTATTATCTATTATTATTATTATTATTATTATTATTATTATTATTAGTATTATTATTATTATTATTATAGTATTATTATAGTATAGTATTTAGTATAGTAGTAGTAGTAGTAGTAGTAGTAGTAGTAGTAGTTTAGTAGTAGTAGTATAGTAGTAGTAGTTAGTAGTATAGTAGTTATTATTATTGCCATTATTATCATTATTCTTATTCTTGTTATCATCATTATTATTATTATTATTGTTATTTATTATTATTATTATTAATATTATTATTACTATTAGCCAAGGATGGAACACAAACACAAGGGTTGAGGAGAAAAGTTGACTGCTTTATTCGGTGATCTTGTTGTACTCGTTTTGCCGAGCGGCGGTGTATGTAAAGTGAGTTGTTTTTAGTGTCCTTGTGTGCTGCGTGCGCAAGTGTATGTAGTGGCCACGCTACACAGCTCCCCCTAGCGTGACCATAGGGGTTGGGAGTCTTGATGGCACGACCCGACCTTGTGGTGAAGCGCTTGTGACTGTCTTCTTTCGCCTGAGGTGGTGAAAGAATTTCAGGTGCATTATCTTGGTTCACAAGGACGCTAGATCTAGGCCTGTTTGGAGGACGCCCCCGACGTGGGGCTTGAGCAACAGGCACGGGGTTGGTTATGTCCCCATAGGCTGGCTTTAGCCGTCGACGAACATTTCTACTCTCGACCCCCGACATCGATGCGGAATGTTCTGTCCCCTAGTGCGATAAGTTTGAATGGTCCATTGTATGGTCGTTGCAATGGGTGACGGTGGGCGTCATTTCGAATGAAAACAAATTGAGCGAACTTCAGTTCTTGTGGTATGAAGGTTGGTGGCTGTATGTGACGGGTTGTGGGAGGTGCCGTGTACGACTTTACAGCTGATCGTGTTGAGCTGAGTAGCTCAGATGTTGATTTCGCGGTTGTTTCTGTAGTAACGAAATCCCCGGGACCGTTAGCGGTTCACCATAAACCATTTCCGCTGGCGAAGTATCTAAGCCCTCTTTTGGTGCTGTGCGTATACCGAGAAGCACCACGGTAGACATTCGACCCAAGCAGGACCAGTCAGTCTTGATTTCAGGGCATTTTTTAGAGTGCGATGGAAACGTTCGACTATTCCGTTCGAAATGGGGTGGTATGCCGTTGTTCGGTGGAGTTTTGTACCAAGCATAGTCGACATCTTGTTCCATAGAGCCGATGTGAATTGGGGGCCCCGATCTGACGTTATGTCAACTGGCACTCCGAATCGGGAGACCCAGTGGTTGATGAGGGCTCTTGCGCACTCTTTGGAGGTCGTCTCTTTCAGTGGAATTGCTTCAGGCCAACGGGTTGTGCGGTCAATGATGGTGAACAAATGGGAGAATCCGCCAGATGATGGTAGGGGGCCGACAATGTCGACATGGATATGGCTGAAGCGTTTCTCCGGCACAGTGAAAGTGCTAAGTGGCGCATGGACGTGAGTTTGTATCTTAGAGACTTGACATTGGATACATTCTCTAGACCACTTGTTGACTTGTTTATTTAATCCATGCCACGCGAATTTCTCAGAGATCAGGCGTCGTGTTGTTTTAATTCCCGGATGCACAAGGTTGTGGACTGAATCAAAAATATGTCTTTGAAATTCGGTTGGCACTATAGGTCGAGCCCGTCCTGTTGAAATGTCGCATAACAGGTTAGGACCAGAATCGGAGACAGGGAGGGATGCCATCTGCAAACCGGTGGTAGCGGTACGGTAGAGCTGGATTTCCTCGCTGTCGGTTTGGGCCTTTGCCATCGCTGTATAATCAACACCAAGAGAGACTGTTTCGATTGATGGTCTTGATAGACAATCGGCAACAACGTTAGATTTCCCAGCGATGTGCTGTATGTTGGTCGTGAATTCGGAAATGAAGGATAAATGTCGTTGCTGACGAGCTGACCAAGGTTATGTTGCTTTACTCATTGCCTGGACTAAGGGTTTGTGGTCGGTATATGCGGTGAACATTCTACCTTCCAACATGAAACGGAAATGTCGAATGGCAAGATACAGTCCTAGCAACTCGCTGTCGAAAGTACTGTACTTTTGTTCTGTCTCGCGTAGTTGTTTACTGAAAAAAGCTAGGGTTTCCATGATCCTTGTACGTATTGCTCTAAAACCGCTCCAATCGCACGATTAGAGGCGTCGTTTGTCAAAGCTAGTTTAGCGGTCGGGATGGGGTGT
>JAXRKP010001628.1:40000-87500 GCA_037039925.1 Doris montereyensis
TTGACATCAGTGCGCCAGTGATGTGAAGGCTAAGGCTATAATATAATGACTTTACCTAAAGTGAATAATATGGTGTAGAGACAAGAAAGTTGAATAGAATAAGACGGTTCTTCGATCTAAGATCTAGATTTATATCTAATTTATCTAAAGGACTTGTGTTTCAATTCTTACTTTTAATGATAGGTCACTTTAGAATTTGAACTATCTCTTATAAATACCAGTTAAAGTATCTAGAGCTAAAATCTGGTCTAGATCATATCTAGATCTCTATACCCAAATATTTTCAAGTACATTTAGACCTAGATCTAGATTTTAGATCTCTAGATCTCTAGATCTAAATCAGTAACCAGTGTGTTAGTGCCAGAAGAGGAAAAAAAGCCCCAACAAAACAATGACGGCAGCCGAGGTACGACCCAGACTACTAGCTAGACTAATAAATTCTGTACGGAATAAGGACACTAATTCTCAAACTAATTCCAAGACCCAGTTACAATCTGATGAAGACAACGAAGGATATGAAAGCCGTCAACTCCAAGAGAGGAACCCCTATCATCGTCCCATCTTTCTTGCTTTGGATAAGAGTGAAGAAGCGAAAATTCTTGATATCAAAGTTCGACCCATAATGACGACTAACAATGAAAACAGTGTACCACTAAAGGCAGGTTATGCCGAGTAAGTATATAGATAGATTCTAGGTCTTTATCTTTGCTCCTTACACGTACTATTGAGAGAAAAACCCAATATGAGGTTAACGTGGAATTTGAAGTCACTGAGAACTTTCATCAAACTAATCCATCACTGAAACCTGTAAAACTCATTGTATTGTTATTAACTCCCATCTATAGTGTGTTACACACCATCCCCATCGCTGTACCCCCTCCCCCGCCCCGAAAAATCACACCACACATGCACAACTATGGGAGTCCTCCCTTGCCACTACACATTGACAACTCTTAGTTGCCATGTAGGCATATACCATTGAGCACTAATTTACAGTAAAGGTTGCTCTTGAAAGTCTAGCAACTGTTCAACATTTTTTGTACAAATACAGCGATCTATCCAGCAAGTGTTTTAAAAACTGACGAAGTATCAATATTTTAAAATTACATTTGGTTAGGCTTCATATGATTCATTTAAAGGGATAACATTGAAGTCATGTTCAAACTCCAAATTTTATAAAAACTGATGTAGATCTTTGTGTTTCTCATACATACCTGCATATAAAGTAACTAGACACATTGATGTTAATAAAAGCTATTTCTAAGAATAATAGGTTAGGAAAAGTTGCCATGCAATGCTGTAGATGGCAATCTTGGGCAGTAATCATAGACTGTGCAGATTTTGTACCTGCGCAAAGTGCAACTAGTCATATGTAATCGTGCGTAACTGGCTTCTGCCAGTCGGTAAACATAAAGCATCCTTCGTGCTAGCTGCGCCCGACGGTGGTGGATTTAATCAAGGAGATTGGTTACGTTCTACTTGGTGCTCATGCGCTTTACGGTTATTAGTCTTAAATTGGAGGATTCCCATGATGACCTTCTATCATAATCATCGACTCGATCTGGAATTTTTCAAGAACTTCACTATCTGACAATCTGTGATAGTCTCTGGGCATTAGAGGTCTCATATCGTCAACAACAACAAATTGAAAGTTACATTTTGACTGAGAAATGAAAAGAATCAGTAGAGATCCAGAAAGTTAGACTAAGAGCTATCTCTGTCTAATTTTACCAATCTAGATCAAACACTTGCTCAGCTTGTCTGCTGAAATTAGGTCTGTTCGTCGACATCAAACCAATCCACCAACAAAATCTCAACATAAAAACTGACATGTCAATCTCGTCATGCTCGTTCTCTCCTTGTCTATTCATCTTTCATTGTTGTTTCCATTGTTTAAATCCTCATCATTTTCTATGTCCTCATCTTCTTCAATTTCTTTTATGTTTGTCACCTTGATCATTTTTCTGCCTTTACAGTCTTTCTTCAACTTTTTCGTCTTCTCCGTTTTTCTCGTCTTTCTTCAACTTTTTCATCTTCTCCATCTTTGTCTTCCTCTCCGTCTTTGCCATCTTTTCGTAATTATTTTCGCCTTCTCCGTCGTTGTTGCCTTCCTTCAACTTTTTCATGTTCTTCGTCTTTGTCACTTTTTCTTCAATTTTCTTCATTTTCTCCGACATTGTCGCCTTTTTCAATTTTTCATCTTCTCCGTTTTTGATGCTTTTCTTTATTTGATTCTTCTTCTCCGTCTTTATCGATGTTTCTTCAATTTTTTTTGTGTTCTTCTTTGTCTCCTTCTATTTTTTCATCCTCTTTGTTTTTGTCGCTGTTAAAAAAAATTCAGTCTTCTTCGCCTTTGTCGCCTTTCTTCAAACTTAAGGTCTTCTCTGTCTTTGTGGACTTTATCCAATTTTTAAATCTTCTCCGTCTTTGTTCCCCTTCTTCAATTTTTTCGTCTTCTCCGTCTTTGTCACCTTTCTTCTATTTTTGTTTTCTCAGTCTTTGCCGTCTTCCTTTATCATCTCTGTTTTTGTCGATTTGTTTTCAATTTTGGTCTTCTCCGTCTTTGTCGCTTTCTTCAATTTTTCATCTTATCCGTCTTTGTCGCCTTTCTTCATCAATTTTGTTCGTCTTCTCCGTCATTGTTGCCTTTCTTCAATTTTGTTCGTCTTATCCGTCATTGTTGCCTTTCTTCAATTTTGTTCGTCTTATCCGTCATTGTTTTTTTTCAATTTTGTTCGTCTTATCCGTCTTTGTTGCCTTTCATCAATATTTTCGTTTTCTCTGTCTAAGTTGCCTTTCTTTAATTTATTGTCTTCTTTCAGGTCGAAAAATAGCAAAATTCTAATAGGCCTCCTAGATCTGCATATCTTGTTAACAAAAATTGATTTTTTTAAACTAGATCTAGACTTAACTGCCCTTCCTACAATAAAGAAAAGGACTCATGAGATAAAGAAAAACATAATCAATAACGAGCAGTTTATGTAGAAATTCTTTTATTTTCCTCTTATTTCCCCATTGACAAAATTCAGGCGTAACTAGTATAGTTCAGCTTTTCACAGGCGCAAGTTCCGCTGCGTTTGCGAGCTAGATACGCACAGCGGAAGCTTCGCATGGTTTATGAATACGACTATGCACGCTTCCGTAGTAACTGCCGGTGGCACATGGTCTATGATTATGGCCGATTAAGACAAAAATGTTATACTCTGCAACCTACCTTTTTGTACTGTATTTTTTTTGTGTTGTTTGTGTGTGTGTGTGTGTGTGTGTGTGTGTGTGTGTGTATTACATTTTATTGAAATTTCATCAAAACATCAAGTGAAGGCATTATTTCAGACACTCAGGTATTTAAGGTGAAAAGAGATACAACAACTCTTGAAACATCATCAATCCATCTCTATCAAAGTCGAACTTGCTTTGAATGAATACATTCACAAATATGCAAATAAAGGGCAAACAGCAATGACATCCAAGTGAGGAATCAGCAATCAAACCATGGCAAATTGGTAATTATCTGAGAATTACAAAACATTATTAAGAAAATGTTAACATGAAAAGGTATGCATATTATTGGCTATACAAGTCATGGGTTCCAGAACTTGTTTCGTCTTTGTCTTGCTTTCTATAGATTATAGATGCAATGTTTTGAAGATCAAGCTTTTAAGATGGGGTAGCAATGTCAGAATGTTGTGCACGTGGTCTCCATAGTTCCAGTCCTCTATAATCCAGATCGTCTGGTCTTGCCAATTAAGCAGATGTCGTTGTACTCCAAAAGAAGCACATTTTTTCTCTCATTCCAGCACTGTTTTTGGCCAATCTCTTTCTTATTCTTTTTTGTAACATCTTTTTAACAGATGTCTGAACGGTGGAAAATCTAGCAAAAATGAGGATCAGGCGGCAGTGGGTAGATTCCGAATCCTTAATCCACCAGATGATCGTCACTGTAGAACAAATAAGTTTTGATAGATATATCACAAAGAAAAGAGACCATTATGTGATTACTACTGGTAGTTTATCAGACTTTCTAAAAGTGTGTGTATGGGATAGTGTAGTGATGTTCAAGTGAAGTTGACATGAGAAAAATATTCCAGTTTTTAAATTAGAATTTTAGAAGAACTAATCAGTTTCTATTATTCACACTATGGTTATAACACCCACAGCATGCAAGATATGAGCCATTAGTTATATTGATGTTATATCTTATTACATCCATATTTGTGTGACTTTGCTGTTTTTGTTTGTTTGAGATTGTTTTTAATGCAGCATTTTGCATCATCTTATTTGTTGCATTTTATGCTTTTTTTGTCATCCTTTTTTATATTTTTTTTTCTAACTCTTCCTTTGTCTTTTGTTTTCAATATCCAATCAGAAATTATCAACAAAAATTAGATTGTATATTTATGTTTGTTAAGAAGATGAAAATGGTTCCAGTAAACACTTCCTTTATTTATTTTGTCAACTGAAAGTGCAGACATGTTTTCATTTGTCATTGTTTTAAAGATAAAGGAAGGGGGGATTGGGGGGAATGAGAGGGGTATTCTTTGCTGAAAATTGATCAAGATATCATCAGTGAACAGACGTGAGGAAGTAAGAACAAAAAGCTGTTTGAGATAGTCATGATAATTACATAATACGAAGGAGCCACAGTGGAGTGAAGTCAAAGGCGAAATATGACAATAAGTGACAACTCCACTAATAAAGACAGAGCAAACACGTGACGTTTCGGGTATAACCCTTCGTCAGACAACAAACGAGAAATATTTAGAATCTAGATCTAAGTAATACCTCCTCTCCGGCATCACACAATGTGATGACAGAACAAAAAAATAAAGGAGAAAGAAAGAAAGAAAAAGGCAGTGATGTTAAGAAACGTAGCAGTGTGGTGGGGGGTGTGAAAAAGGAGCGAGAGTGGAAGGTTCAGATCTAGAATGAAATAAAAATATGAAAATAAGTAAGTAATAAAAGGTGAGAAGGAGATAGAGAGAATGAGAGAAAAGAGAGAGAGAGAGAGAGAGAGAGAGAGAGAGAGAGAGAGAGAGAGATAGAGAGAGATAGAGAGAGAGAGAGAGAGAGAGAGAGAGAGAGAGAGAGAGAGAGAGAGAGAGAGAGAGAGAGAGAGAGAGAGAGAGAGAGAGAGAGAGAGGAGAGAGAGACAGAGAGACAGAGAGAGAGAGAGAGAGAGAGAGAGAGAGAGAGAGAGAGAGAGAGAGAGAGAGAGAGAGAGAGAGAGAGAGAGAGAGAGAGAGAGAGAGAGAGAGAGAGAGAGAGAGAGAGAGAGAGAGAGAGAGAGAGAGTGAGAGAGAGTGAGAGAGAGAGAGAGAGAGAGGAGAGAGAGAGAGAGAGAGAGAGAGAGAGAGAGAGAGAGAGAGAGAGAGAGAGAGAGAGAGAGAGAGAGAGAGAGAGAGAGAGAGAGAGAGAGAGAGAGAGAGAGAGAGGGAGAGAGAGAGAGAGAGAGAGAGAGAGAGAGAGAGAGAGAGAGAGAGAGAGAGAGAGAGAGAGAGAGAGAGAGAGAGAGAGAGTGAGAGAGAGAGAGAGAGAGAGAGAGAGAGAGAGAGAGAGAGAGAGAGAGAGAGAGAGAGAGAGAGAGAGAAAGAAAGAAAACAGGCAGGGAGAAAGAAAGGGAGAGAGAGACGTGTGAGTATGGGAAACAAGAACGAAAAAATAGGATAAATGTAAGACTAGATCTATATCTCACAGGGTCTAGATAATTACATAGTAGGCAGGAAGAGCAGCAAAGGATAAATAACAATCCATGAGATTCTAGGGGCCTGGGTACTCCAGAGGCAAGGTGTCTGCCTCTCAAACAAAAAGTAGTAGGTTTGAGCCCTGCCAAATGGTTGAAACATTTTCTTGATTATTTTCGAGCAAAATCTACACCCCTGGTCCAGGTAGGTGGATCAACACCTAGTCCCATCGGAGACAGACCATGAAAAGGATGTCCCGTGTACAGATCACAATACTCTGCTCACCTTAAAGACCCTTTGATTGTATACAGTGCAGTCCAGGCAAAATAAAAATCCTACCGAAAACCCAGAGATTACCTTAGCTGTCGATGTGGGTAAAATCAAATCAAATCAAAAACATGAGATTGTGAATCTTACTTTGATGTAATACACCCAAACTTACTGTAATTGTTTGGTTTTGCTGATTAGAACAGCTTACACCAAGCAACAGAGTCTAACCTGTGAATGGTGTTATGTGTATAACATAATTGTGTTGATTGATACGATATCTAATTGTTTACCTTAATTGAAATTAACCAAACGGCTTTGTGTGGTACTATTGTGAGGTTTCACTCTGATTTATGACTGAGTTTGATTCAATCAATTTTTTTATTCATTCTCCATGGATAGACAAAATTTGGATTAAGTGGGTCAAGATTTGGATTAACTGGTTCAAATATACAGAAACAATTTTGTATTTTGATAATAATTTGAAATAACCGGACATTTGATAAAACTGAATTTGGAATAGGCCGTTAAGACTATTTGACCTCGGTGACAATTTTGAAAGTATTGTCGTAAAACTGTCAAAGTATAATATGTAGCATAATATGCCACCATGACCGTACCTAATTTCTTTTTTTGTGAGACAAATACTGAACTCTGATTGTAACTCTGAATTAATGAATTCATAACCTTTATGGGGTGGGGTGGGGGGCGGCACCTGGACTGACACGTTTAGGACCAAAAGGTTGATTTTCTGTTCTTATAGACCGCATAAATTATATGTCACTTGAAAAAGTGAACTGACTGAAGAAAACAACCCGCTATTTAACTTCAAAATGTATACAGTTTGTTAACAGTGGTTGTTGGAGTACCGTACATCTTTCCTTTCACTCTCTCATTTCTCTTTCATCTTACTGTTACCTTTTAATTTACCCTGAGATCATCACATATGGTTGACAGGATAATACAGGGTAATACACCAATATGTATATGAATATAACCACACATTAACTCTAGATAACACACCACGAACTGTCTTGCATAACATACCAACGTGTATTGGAACAACATTATAAATTGTCACTGGATAACATATCAACGTGTATTGGAACAACATCAGAAATTGTCACTGGATAACATACCAATCTGTATTTGTGTAACATTATAAATTGTCACTGGGTAACATACCAATCTGTATTTGTGTAACATTATAAATTGTCACTGGATAACATATCAACGTGTATTGGAACAACATCAGAAATTGTCACTGGATAACATATCAACGTGTATTGGAACAACATCAGAAATTGTCACTGGATAACATATCAACGTGTATTGGAACAACATCAGAAATTGTCACTGGATAACATATCAACGTGTATTGGAACAACATCAGAAATTGTCACTGGATAACATATCAACGTGTATTGGAACAACATCAGAAATTGTCACTGGATAACATATCAACGTGTATTGGAACAACACAACATTGTCACTGGATAAATATGTGGAACACACTACACATTGTCACTGGATAACATATCAACGAACAACACTACACATTGTATTGGATAACAACACTATTGGAACAACATTATAAATTGTCACTGGATAACATATCAACGTGTATTGGAACAACACTACAAATTGTCACTGGATAACATATCAACGTGTATTTGTGTAACATTATAAAACAACATTATACCAAATTTTGTCATTATAAATTGTGGATAACATATCAACGTGTCATTGGATAACATACCAATGTGTATTTGTGTAACATTATAAATTGTCACCGGATAACATACCAATTGTAACATTATAAATTGTCACTGGATAACACAATGTGTATTTGTGTAACATTATAAACATACCAAATTCTGTACCAATCTGTATTTGTGTAAATTATAAATTGTCATTATAAACTGGGTAACATACCAATCTGTATTTGTGTAACATTATAAATTGTCACCGGATAACATACCAACATGTATTTGTGTAACATTATAAATTGTCACCGGATAACATACCAATCTGTATTTGTGTATTTGTGTAACATTATAAATTGTCACTGGATAACATACCAATGTGTATTTGTGCAACATTATAAATTGTCACTGGATAACATACCAATGTGTACAACTTATAAATTGTCACTGGATAACATACCAATGTGTATTTGTGTAACATTATAAATTGTCACTGGATAACATACCAATGTGTATTTGTGAATAACAACAATTATTTGTAAATTGAAATTGTCACTGAATAACATACCAATGTGTATTTGTGGAACATTAGGAATTGTCACTGAATAACATACCAATGTGTATTTGTGGAACATTATAAATTGTCACTGAATCATACAATCTGTATTTGTGCAACATTATAAATTGTCACTGGATAACATACAATGTGTATTTGTGCAACTTATAAATTGCCACTGTTGAAGGAGGACAAGCATAAATTAAATCTAGATAATCTATATCTTGATCTAAATCTAGCTGACGAAACCCTATGCCTCAAATCTTTCGACATCAACGAATGAATTATCCCTAGATCTAAAACTCGGAAGAACTACTATTCAAGCAATTTTGCTGACATATCTAAATCAATGACACACACATTTAAACCATATTGAAGAAAATAAATCAGTCATTGTATCAGAGGTCATCGCTAGATTATCGACAGAGTGTGAGGCCATGGGCCTATCGGCAGAACAGAGAAATGACAACATCAAGAACGCATTGAAAGAGCAGAGGGAGACAGAAGAAGGGAGAGACAGGAGAAACAAAAACTAAAGCTAGAAGAAAAAGAACGAGAATGTAAACAAAAAGCTAGACAACAGCAGCTTGAGTTGGTAAAATTACAACTGTTCGAAGAGGAAAAGAAAAGAGAAGGGAGTACGAAATGGCGATGGACCAATTTCGACTAGATGTAAATGAACAGGCTGTTGCAATTAATGTAAACAGCAACAATCCCTCAGTGGTTCCTACATCTAATTTACCAAAGCTCCCACCATTTGTGGACTTTACTGATGATTTGGATAGTTGGCTTACCAGATACGAAAACTTCGCCACAATAATCGGATAGAGAAAGGAAATTTGCCCGACGTATTTAAGCGCTTTATTGACAGGAACGGCCTTAGACTGTTTTGCCCACCTATATCAGGAAGAGGCAAAAGATTGCTATTGCATGAAAAGACCATTTCAAAGTTGTTACAACCTGACAATGGAGGGATATAGGCATTAAAAAAAAAATTAAATAAATAAATAAATAAATATATATATATATATATATATATATATATATATATATATATATATATATATATATATATATATATATATATATATATCATGCTTCATAACTGCAAGCCAGAGGATGGAGAAAATCCAAGCATGTTTATCGTGAGGCTCAAGAGATGCCTTGAAAGATGTTTGAGGTTAGCGGAAATCGACGAAAGCTACAACCTAAGATACCTGCCCGGACAATGTGGTAACAATATTAACATTTATCGGTGAGAAAAAAAAACTATCCTCACTGGAAGGTGTGGCAGAAACAGCAGATGCTTTCTTGACAGCAACAAACTGATAGTTGGGTGGCAGTATAAGACAAAATGTCAACAGTAATGGAAGGAATGCAAAAAAAAGTAATGATGAGACAATTGCAAATACTACATCAAGTTTCAAGTGTGGGACGCCTGGACACAGATCCATGGAATGTAAACATGAAGGAAGTAAAGACACGAACGTCAAATGTGTTAAATGTTGGAAACGGGGCTATACGATGAAAAGTTGTCATAAACGAGACTATACGGCGATGTACTGTGAGGCATGGAATCATCAGCGTGGAACCGCACCGCGGTACCGAACAAGGCGGGTGCAGTGGTAATGAGGGCCGTGGAGGTAGTGTCGAATGAAGGCGATTCGACAGAGGACGCAATGATGAACGTCAAGCCCAAAATTACGGACAGGATGTTGCAGGTGAGCACACCCGTGATAACAAATTATGAAATTTGTTACAAGAGTAGACCTGTTGAGGATAAGAGGTTACTGGCGTTGATGGTTTTCATTGGAGACCAGCAGGTTGATATATTGAGAGACACGGGCTGTGAGGGTGCTATTGTGCGCCGGAAGTTAGTGAAAGATGAGGAGCTCACTGGAAAGAAGAGCTTTATAGCAAGAATAAAGACAACATAATACTGTTGGTGGAGGAAACCGTGGTCGAATTGAGGACAGTGAGAAGCAAGGAGACTGCTTGCTTCAAAAAGCGACAAGGTGTCGTGTTCATAATTTATGAGGACGGCGGCCGAGGAACAAGTGTGAAGCAGGTAGTTTTGCCACAGACTTTACGGAATTATGTGACGTTGGTTGCTCATGACTCTATTATGGAAAGACATTAAGGAATTTGGAAGACGAGAGATAAAGTCATCAAAACATCCCGCTTGTGGATACCCTTTTTATTTCTTTTAAGAGAGTGGCTATTGATCGTGTGGGTCTTATTCGTCCAGCAAGTGAGGAAGGACATCAGTACATCTTAACATGGGTAGATTACGCCACAATATATCCTGAAGCTGTACCGCTCAAGTAAATCGACACGGAAACTGTTCAAAGGCACTGGTAAATATCTACAGTCGGTTGGGAGTGCCTGGTGAAGTACTTACAGATCAAAGGACGCAATTTTTGTCTGATTGTATGAAGGAGACGTGCAGATTACTTGGTATCAATCAGACGGACACAACACCATATCATCGTATGTGCAACGGCTTACTGGAAAAGTTCAATAGAGCTCTAAAGAAGATCCTAAAAAGACTGCAGTGAACAAACGAGACAGTGGATCGCTTCATCAACCCATTGCTTTTTGCATATAGAGACGTCCGACAGAAATCCAACAAGTTTGCTCCATTTGAGTTGTTATATGGCAGAACTGTTAGAGGTCATATGAGAATAATGTGGCATTTATGGACAAAAGATATCGAGGAGCCAGAGAACAAGTCTAGTTATCAGTATGTATTGGAACTGAGAGAACGTCTGGAAGAGACTTGGAAATTAGCTCAGGAACAGTTTACGAAAATGCAAGGAAAACAGACGAAAAATTACGACAGGAGGGCAAAATTGAGAAAGTTCAACCCTGGTGGCAAATCACTTTGATTCAATCTAATAGGAATAAGTTGCTGTTGCGATGAAAAGGTTCTTTTGAAGTAGTATCAGCGGTTGGGATCAATGGATTTAATGTGAAGATGCAGAACAAGATAAAAATACTTCATGCAAACTTGCTGGGGCACATTATTTCTCGGACTGATGAAGACATCGTCATTGTTATCCCTAGTATCGATTTGTTTAGTTGTTTATATCTGGAAAGGAGAGAAGTTTGTAGAAATGTGTCGAAATGTTTAGAATGATGTAGAAATTTTCATTCTAGACATATCTTAGTTTTCAACTTTAAATAGCGGGGGTTACCCATGATTGGGGAGAAGTACAAGAAGTGAAGTGTATATTCAACCTCGTTTTAATTCAGCTTACATTGGATGTATGTGTGCTTGCTTCTTCCATTGACTATTTGTCGATTATGAGTATAATTAATAGCTTTTCTATAATTATTATTCAAGCCTTGGTCTTCCTAGTGTCTGCTTCAACCTCTGCACTTCATAAGGACAACATCTCCAAAGTGGAGGATGCTCCAAGACCCACCACCGAGAAGCAAGTCAAATCCTTTTAAGGATTAGTTGGCGATTTCGAAGATTATTTTGAAGATTTAATCGAATTATGCTGCTACTGCAGCGCCTTGTTATATTGATTGAGAAAGGGCCATCCTAATGTAATTGAATGGAACGATCCTCAAGAGCATATATATTTGTATTTGAAAGGTGTAATCGTATCCAAACCTGAATTGTATTTACCTGATATGGAAAAAGATTGTGTTTTAAGTACGGATGCTTCTGATCGAGGTATTGGTGCTACTTTAAAGCAGGAGGATAATGGTTTTGTACACCCAATTGTTTTTCCTAGCAGAAAATTATGGCCACATGAAATAAAATACTCATTGATAGAGCGTGAGTAATAAGACAATATCCGCACCCCATAAATAAATAAAAAATTTTAAAAAATGTTGATTTTAGGGAGTATAAATATCCCGCAATTCATAAATAAAAAAAATAAAAAACCGATTACCAAATTTCTCCCTAACAAAATGGCAAGTGAATTTTTCAAAACTCTTAACAAAAAGCCTACTTCACCTTTCAAGAAACTTAGCGACCTAACAATCAATAAAAAATACTTAATGATCAATGTAGAATTTAAAGATACTAAATATGGAAGAAGTGTTCAAATTACTGTTAATGAAGATGACTCTGAAATAAAGTTCTTTCTACCGAAAAGATATGGTAATACTAAAAGATGTGAGTTACAATATTCCATAAACAATTATATTATCTACAAGGGAAAAGAGGATAAAATGGATATTGTCAAGTTTGTAGAAAATAAAGATAAAGAAATTAGCTCTGAGAGTGAGGGTGAGATTGATGAATGAGAGAAATAGGTTAGTTCCAAAGTAAAATTGAGACATTAGCACATTGCACGCCTTACTCTTTCTGACTTCTGTTTTATCTTTTCTTTTCTTCGTTAAAATGTAAGTCCGCCCGCTCTCCCATCACGAAAAAAAATCGTGATTTGCTTAGCACAGAAAAAAGTTAATTAAACCGCATACTAAATTTCTTCATACAACCCAGACAGGAATTCCAGCGGCTTATAGAGTAACCCGTTAAACAAAGAGGGATTCATTCACGGTTGAGTAATTTTCTTAGTCAGATCGTTCTAGGGAGTAAGGAAACTCAAGCAATCAGCTCAAGTTTCGGTTTCGATATGAGAGAGTCTTTGAGATATCCCATATCCTTTTTATGTTCCACCTCAACTCGCACAGAATATTGGTTTGTTAATATGGTATCCATGCGTGTGTTTATGTGTCTCTATGCAAGCGTTTAACTTCTCCATGCAAGTGTTTATATGATGTTTATGTGTCTCTATGCAGGCGTTATATGTCTCCATGCAAGTGTTATGTGTCTCTATGCAAGTGATTCCTTCTGTATGAATATGTTTACGTCCTCTATGCAAAGACATTGTAAAGCGCTTTGAGGTCTTGATGAAATATCTAGAATGTGCATACTTATCGCTTGAACGCATTTAGTCTAGACGGGAAAATCACTCAACCATATCCTGTGGTGTGGCATTTAGAGGAGACAACTCATGAAATTATTTGATGTAATTATTTTTCGGATTATTTCCCTTGAAGATTAATTCAATAAAATTATTATTTACCATGAAGTTTATTATATAGAAAAAATAACCGATGAAGAGATTAAATTTATTTAAAATTAATCCTATAAAAATGAACAAGTTAAATCTGAGTGAAGAATTTATTATTGATGAAAGTATAGAATCATATGAATTTCATGAATATACTCCTGATGTGGGTAGTTCTTCCTTAAACAAAAGTAATGAAATAAGAATTAAAATTAATAATCAGGATACGTTTTTGGATATATCTGAAAGTTATTTAGAATTTAAAGGACAACTAGTTAGAGATAAAAATGGTGTTGAAAGTGATTATAAAGAAGAAGATAAAGTAACATTGATCAATAATGCATTAATGTATTTATTCAGTAATATTAGATATAAAGTAAGTGGACAAGAAATTGAAAGTTTAAATTATCCTGGAGAAATGACAACTATGATGGGATATTTGAAATATTCAGAAGATTTCGAGAAAACTGAAGGATTGAATCAATTGTGGTATAAAGATAAATCTGATCATTTTGGATTCCTTACTAGACATTATTATATTATGGAAAAACCTGAACCAAAAGGGACTTTTAGTTTTTGTGTTCCACTTAAACATATATTTGGATTCTGTGAAACTTATAATAAGGTGATGTATGGTTTTGAACATGAATTATCATTATACAGAAAACAATCTAGTGAAGATACAGTGCAAAAGAATTAGAAACCGTTGACAAAGATGGAAAAAAGAAACTGAAATTGGTATTACAATGACAAAAGGTGGAAAGGTAAAATTAAATAAGTTATCATGGTTTGTTCCACATGTGAAAGCAAGTCTAGAATATGAAAATAAATTTAAAAATAAAGTTAATTACACTATCGTTTATAAAAAACTACATGGTGAAAATATATCAATTCCACAAGGAAGTTCTTTTGATTGGCGTCTATCAACAAGTAGTAAACCAAGGTATATTATTATTGGATTTCAAATAAAGAAAGAACATGATAAAGAATCATTTAATAAAGCATTATTTTGGGATGCTAATATACAAAATATTGTTGTTAGTTTAAATTCAAGAAGATATCCCGAGGTAGATTATAATATAAATTTTAAAGGAAAAGATTTTTGTAGAATGTTTAGAGAAGCTGTTAAGTTTAAAAAGAATTGTTTTGGTATGGATACAACTCCTAATATTTCACCAATTGATTTTAAAGATTTATATCCATTATATGTTATTGATGTTAGTAATCAATCTAATAGTATTAAAGGTGGTGTTTTAGATATTACAGTTAAAATGACATTTAATAAAACGCCAGAACCAAACATGGAGGCATATGCTATAATTGTTTCTGATAGAATTATACAATTCCAAAGTGATGGAAGTAAATTCAGAGTTATACAATAAATTATTCATAAAGAAGATTAAATGTGTGTACTTTTTATTTAAAATATAAATCATTCATTCCATATGGAAGTGTTGTTATTCCGTCATCACAAATATATCTCTTATCATCAAATGGAGATAATCCGATTTTAGTCATCTGTTTTAAATAAATTTTATGTTTTTTATGTACTATACTAAACATTGTTTTATGAATTACTTTTTTATCTAATAAACAAGTTTTATATGCATCTGAAGTTAATTCTTTTTTTGTTGCTCTATTAACCCCTTTTGCTAAACATTTAAATTTAATATTAGAATCTTCTAAATATTCATATCCATACATTTTACTTCTTATTCCAATAAACGTAGTCATAATGTTTCCATATAATTCATCTTTAAACTTTCCTATTACTTTCTTATTATCATTAGAATGCAATTGATGATCTTTCGGATAGTTAGAAGTATCTAAGTAACCTTTTATTATTTTTATATCTTCATATAAATCTTCTGTAATAATATTTAACACCAATGCATCGGTGTCGCTGTAGAGAATTTCATTATCTGGCCATATTTTTTAAATTATATCATAATAAAATTTATACATTACTAACTTAGAATAATCTAATACACACATTCCTAAATAAATTGGTTTATTAAAATATAATGATGTATAGTTTAACATTACAGCTTTAAATGAATAATCATTTTCTTCATTAAGAGGCTTATCATCAAAATCTATTATATCTTTAAAATTCTTTCTGGAAGCTTATCTTTTTAAATCTTTTGAATTGTTAATTAGTTCTATATTACATCTGTCTTTGATATTCTCCATTGTTTTTCCATAAAACGAATTATTCATTAATTTCAAAAATCTTTTTCAAAGTCATTTGTTGCTTTAGCTCTCATGGATGTATTAAAATCTATATAAGGTTTTAACCAAGCTTTATGTTCAAAAGATATTATATTATGAATTTTTGTTACTTTTATTCCAAGAGATATGTAATATTTTAAAATATCATAATGAACGATGTATTCTTTTTTATTCTTTAAATCTAGTATTAATTTGTCAACATTTCCTAACTTATTTTTATGTTGTTTTAAGAAATCTCTAGAATAATTTGATATTTCATCTTCTTTAATCTTAATTGATAAAGGCATGGGCGGGAATTTTCTTAATTTAAATTTTGTTAGTAAATCGTATTCCAAATCAACTTTAAAAACCATTCCAACATCATCATTACATTTATCTAAATAATGTTGAATATCTTTATATTCATAATTATCATTATGTTTAAATTTCTCTTTTTCTTCCTGATCTTGATACCATTCAAAGTTTTTATAAGGAAGTTTTTCCGACATTCCACAACCATATAAGTTGTTTGCATCTACATACCATAAATAATTTGATTTTTCATCTTGATGTTTTGGATCGGTGTATTTATTTTTAGCTTTAACATATCTAGGACCTAAAACTCCTGAAAATCCTCCTCTTATTCCCTTTTCAAACATTAATTTCATATCTATATCATATAATAAATCTAATTTAATATTAGTATATTTTAATCCTGCATTCCACGACAATCCTGATGCTGAATAACAATATGCTGGGTCTATTTCATAATATTTTAAACAAAGATTTCTAAAGTTTTCAAAAACATCTGCTAATATTAATACATCTAGCTTTTGATATAATAATATATAATCATTAAATGTTTTACAGTATCTTTTGAATATCTTTTCACCATGTTCATACTCAGGATCTGAAATATCTTTTTGATAAAGCACAGAAAAGAAATGTTCTTTACTAGGGAGAGATTCTTCTTTTAATTTATCAAATGAATGAAGTAATCATATGGAAAAACTCCTTTGAAACTTCTTTCAATTTTATTAGACTCATAATACTTTAAATCTTCAAATAATTGTTCTGAAAAATGATTTATAAATAATGAATTAGCATATTTATAATTAATAGTATAATCTACTTTTCTTATTTCATTTAGTACAGCATCTCTTTTTCTTTTAAACTTTCTCATCTCTTTCTTAAAGGGAGTTTTAATTTCATCATTAGTATATTTAAAAAGTTCTTGTTTAATTATATTGCAATCTTCATCGTTTAATGTTTTTGATAAACCATCTATACCATTAAGTAAAAATCTGCAACTATCTTTAAATACTAATTTAAAATAGTCATCACCAAATGTTATTGAAATATAATTTTCACTATCTTTAGCCAACACTTTAACTTTTTCATATTTTGTTTCTTTTTTTAATAATTCTTCTATTAGAAAATGAAAATCATATCCACTTCCGTTGTGAAAAAATATAGGAAATTGTTTTCCATCCCTTGCTTCTTTTGCATTACAAGATCTACATGCAATTCCTCTAAATTCTCCAGATAGATGATTGTGTTCAATTACTTTATTTGCATGTGGGTTAGTTCTATCCTTTTTTTTTTAGAAACATCAATTGTTAAATATTCATCACATAAATAGCAATTATCAGAACTTTCATATATTTTTTTTTCTGCTTCATTTGATATTTTAAATTCCATCTTGGCTTTATGATATCCCCATTTTATTTTATCCTTATAATATAAACATGTTTTTATAAAATCTTCCCCACAATCTTCATTAGGTTCATAATTAATGTTTTTATTGGGAATAATATTTGGAAACTGTGAAACTAATTGTAAATTATATGAAACTACTTCTTGTTGCTGTAAATTTATTGTGTTTTCTTTAAAAGATAATTTAATATGTTCTCTTTTTATCTTATTACGTAATCTATCACTAATTTTATTCTTATTCTTATTCTTATTTATTATTTTCTAATTTCACTATCAGATACTTCTATATTTCTTCCATCTTCAATCCATTTATCAAAGATATTATCTATTTTTTTATTAAAATACTTTTCAATTAAGTTTTCTTTTATTTTGATTATTTCTTTTTTTATTTTTCCATCTGCAATCATATTATTCATAAAAGATGATAATTTTTTTTAGATTTAGTTTTAGATATATTAGAATCTTTCATAATTTTATTGATTATCATATTTTTTATTTTAGAATTAACATTATGTGATTTACTTTTTATTCTTAATTTATTCAATTCTTTTCTAAGTTCAATATCCATATAATTTAATTGTATATTGATTGATTCAAAATCTGCATATCCTACAAATGGAAGTTTTAATTTAAAATGATGATTTATAAATTTACATTTGGATCCTTTTACCGGCATTTTATATTTCATAGGTTTATTTATAGAACAAAGAACAGTATGATTTTCTAAAGCAGAAAGATTAGTATAGGAAGCATTAATACAATTTCTACAATGATATCTTTTATGGTGATTAGGACTAAGATAAGCATCTAAATCTTTAATTAGACAATAATGTGTTTTATGTGTTTTAATCAATATATTTTTTCCATCTTCATCTACTTCTTCTGATTCAACTGTAGAAATTTGAGTAACATATAATAAATCTATATTATACTCTCTATTTTTTAATTTACTTAAATACATCGGATAAATATTACGTAAACTACGCTCTTGATCTTTTCGCGCACTTTCTTTTTTGTGATCACCATCATCTTCAATTGATTTGATATCACCTTCAACTCCAAACAGATTAATACAAAAAAATTATTTTGTCTTTCGAATATTTTAATTGATTTTATACTGACAGGGTATTCAATATTTTCCATGTTCAACCAATTAAAAAAAGGTTTATAGATTGTAACTCTACGAGGATCCTTAGCTATCCGTAAAATAGCTTTTGCAATTAAGGGATCTTCTACTTCTTTAGCTATTTCATTAATTGACATACCAGGATTTTCATTTTTTAATCTTTTTATTAATCTATTGAATACTCCGGCAATTACACTATAAGCAAAACATAAGTTATCTTCATTTTGGATATTAAGAAGACTATTAAACTTTACACCAAGATCAAAATAAGAAGATCCATTTAAACTTCTTACTCTAACAACTTTAACTTCTGTATTTTCTATTTCATTAAATATTAATCCGGATTCTTTGCCTTGATGTTCTTCTTCCCAAGCTTTATATTTTCTTTTAATAGAATCATATAATTCATTAAATTCATCTTGTGAATGAAGTTTTATAAATCCACTATTATGATATCTAACTATTTCTTCGTCAAGGGCAGTTGGTTTAAAATATATTGTTTTTATTAATAGATTGAATTTAACATTAGGAAATGATAACACAAGGCTTTTAACTGTTGGTTTAATTTTCTTAAAATAATTATCTATATTAATACCACTTTCTCTGATGACTTCTTTGATGTAGGTCTTATTAACTTTGGGTTTTATGGGGGCCATTTTTATAGGAACAATTTTAATTAAGTAAATATTGTTTATATTATTTTTTTTCCTAAGTAATATTCTTGTTGGTATTTGGGATTTCTAAAAATAAATTCTTGATAACATTGTTTATATTTTTCTTTATTATTTTGATAATGAATACACTTTGCTGGTTTTCTACATTCCTTACATGCAGAAGATATGCCTGATGATTTACTCGCATCTTTATGATAATTATTAATCATTTTAAATCGACAACATTTGGTGCAAGTTTTTTCTTGATCCATTTCTTTAAGATAGATAAATAGAAATGCATTTTTTATTTTTGGAATAGGGGTGGAGCACCCCATATTGCTAAAGATAATAGTCTTAGTCTTTTTAATTCTAATAAAAAAATATTTTTGTTTATTTAGTAAAGAAAGTAAAATAAATAAAATGTTTATAAATGAAGTAAATAAAAAGAGTTTATCAGCATTTGATGATAAGAGATATATTTGTGATGATGGAAGAAAATGAATAATTTAATTTATTTTATTGAACAACAGTCAATTTGCTTCCATCAGAACCAAATGTAAGAATCCTATCTGTTATAATAATAGCATTAGCTTCTAAATTTACTGGTGTTTCATTAAATGTCATTTTAACTGTAATATCAGTAACTCCTCCTTTAATTTCATCACTTTGATTACTAACATCAACAACATAGATTGGATAGATATTTTTAAAATCGAATGGACTCATATTAACAGTTCTATCGTTATTTCCAAAACATTTTTCATTAAGACTAATAGCTTCTTTAAATATTCTACAAAAGCGATTCCTAGGTAAGTCTAAATTATAATCAATTGCTGGATATCTTCTCGAATCTAAATTAACATATATATTTTTTAAGTTAGCATGATTAAACTTTGAATTATCGTATTCATCTATTTTATCATTCTTAAATTCTTGAAATGCTAATGATAAATCTTGGTTTATCTGGTAATGTAGAAGTTGATAATCTCCAACTCCAATTATGTCCTGCTGGAACAGTTTGTTTTTCGGATGAAATTCTTTTATAATTAATTTTATAATTTACTTTATTTTTTACATCATTTAAGATCTTTGTTTCAACAGTTAAATTAAGTTTAACATGTGGAATGTACCAAGAAAATTTATCAAGCTTAATCATACCACCATATGTTAAATCATCTCCAACAACTGAAGAGTCTCCAGATGAATCAGTTCCTTCTTTTTGTGCTTTTCTAATAATAGCATATTGATCATTTGCCCTCCTATTTAAAACTAATTCATGCATAAATCCATAAAGAAGTTTCTTGTAACTTTTACAGAATCCAAAAATATGTTTTAATGGAATGGAAAACTAAATGATCCATTAGGTGTTGAATTTTCAATAATATACTTTTGTAAAACATGAAACAAATCTCTTGTCTTAAAGTCTTTTGATCCATCTCTATACCAAAGTTGATTCAATCCTTCTGTTTTTCAAAATCTTCTGAATATGATAGATATCCCATAATAGTTGTAGTTTCCCCAGGGTTAAGAATATTTTCAATCAAACTACCACTTAAACTATATGTAATTGACTGAAACAAATACATCAATCCATTATTAATCATAGTTATTTTATCATTTGGATTAAAGGCAGATTCTACATTATTCTTTTTACGAATTAATTGTCCACTAAATTGTAAATAACTTTCTGAAATATCTAAATATAAATCTTGATGATTAACTTTAAATCTATATTCTGTATTGTATCTATTCAAGTTTATTTGTTCGGGTTGATATTCATGAAATTCATATTCTTTAATTGTCTCATCAACAATAAATTCTTCTGTTAAATTTGCTTTATCCATTTTTATAGGTATAAAATTTCGTCATCAGAAATATCCTTTTTAGAAAAGGCTATTCTATCAATTATAATAATATCTTTATAAATCTTTACTTTATCAAAATTTATATCACTAGATACTTTAATTTTTAAATTATCAGGATTTGATTTTATTTTGAATTCAGTTTTTTCTTTTCTTATAATAACCCAAAAAGGTACAGGATGTTTTAAGTCTTCAATTAAAATATCTATTCCTTCAATTAAAGTTTTTTCTTGATTTAAATTATCTAGTAAATAACCTGATATAAAATATACACTATTGTTTGGTGGATCAGTTAGTAATTTTAGATCATTGTCAAATTTTGTTTTAAATTCTAGAGCAGATATATCATTCCGTTTTTTATTTGAACCAATATAATATTCTCCATGATTTTTCATAAGCACTGCAGTTCCATTATATGCTGGTTGTATTGGAACTAAATTTCCCATTATTTTTCCAGAATTAAATATTCTATGTATTTCAAGTGAATTTCCATCACAACTAACAGTATTATTTTTAACTTTAATATTAATATCCCAATCTGTTTTTTTAAAATAATTTCCATTTATTGTGTGTATATACAACATAATATGGAATTTTTGGCTTAATATCTTTTTTATCAAATAATTCTAGATCTTTTGGAATTTCAACTATTTTTCTTCTATAAATTCCATCAGAAGATAATTGTAATCCATAGATAGAATTCTTTTTCCATCTTTATTAAAACCTTCTACATTTTCTAAAATCATTTATTTGACTATTATGAATAGGATGAATAATTTGATTATCTTCTTCATCAACATCATAATCATTAGTATTTCCAAATTTATTTACTGTCTCCATTTTTAGGTAATAAATTTAGTATAATATTTTCAAACTTATTTCCATCATTTAGTTTCTTCAAAACATACAAACATAGATGACCACAAACAACTGAATTATTAGGTTGGATCTGATAAATGCTATAATATATATCTTTTGTTAAATAGTTTTTTTATTTCATTAGGTGATGGTAATCCATAACTATCAAAATATATTTCATTATTGTTGTTTATGAAATAACACACCCAATGTGTTCCATTAGAATCTTTACTATCAGCTAAGTTAACAATTCCACATTCATTCTTTCTTTTTTTGTTTGGTAACTCATCTCTTAAAAATACTCCTCTAAAGTTTTTGATCTTTAATTTCTTGACAGCTTCTATTAAGTCATAATTTGATAAAGGGATAATTGGTAAAATTATATTTTCTACTGAAATTAATCTATCCATTTATTTGATTTTAAAAATGGAAGAAATATATTGTTTGAAATGTAAAAAACCAACTGATACAAATAATATCACTCAGAAGATAACGAAGAATAATAGAAATATGATACAAGGTAATTGTGTTATTTGTAATACTAAGAAAAGTAAGTTTATTAGGGGGACAGATGGGGACAGATAAGATAATTGATAAGATGCCTGAAATGCATCTACCATCTCACTTTTACACGGGCCCCTTTACGAAATTATCGAAAAAATTAGATCAAAACGATAATCCTAAATCTGGATATGAACCATATAATCAAGTTGATGCAGTTAGTTTAAAACATGATTTGTGTTATAGAGACACACCAAAGTTTAAAGATAAAAATAGAATATGTGATAAAAAAATGTTAGAAGATTTAAAAGAATTAAAACCAAATAATATTAGAGAGTGGATAGATAAAAAGATTGTTCAAGGAACAATAGGAACAAAATATATTTCTGGACTTGGTAATAAAAAAGTTGACTATATGAACAAAAACCTTTAACATCTGATTTAGCAAATGAATTACACAAACCTATAATTAAAAAGTTTCCTAAGAGGAAAGTGATTGCTCATGGTATTGATCAAATCTGGGCATCTGATTTAATTGATATGCAAAAATATTCTAAACAGAATAAACATTATAGGTATATTCTAGTTACAATTGATGTTTTTTCAAAGTTCGCCTTCGTTGCGTTATTAAAAAATAAAACTGCTTTAGAAGTTACAAACGCGTTTAAAGAAATTATAAAGACAGGTAGAAAACCAGAAAAGTTCTGGATTGATAAGGGGAGTGAGTACAAGTCAGTTTTTAAAAATGTTCTAGAACAAAACAATATAGAAATGTATCATACAGAAAATTTAGAAAAATCATGTATTGCTGAACGTTTCATAAGAACTCTAAAAGAAAGAATATCTAAATACTTTACAGCTTATAACACAACTAAATATTATGATGTGTTAAATCAAATTGTAAATGAATATAATAACACTTTCCATAATACTATAAAGATGTCACCAATAGAAGGAAGTAAAAAAGAAAATGAATCAGATATTTATGAAAAAGTTTTTATGGAAGAACCATGTGAAAAGAAACCAAAGTACAAAGTGGGAACCCGTGTAAGGATTACAAAATACAAGAAACATTTTGAAAAAGGATACACTACAAATTTTACTAGTGAAATATTTATAATTGATAAAGTATTACAAACTAACCCAATAACTTATAAGATCATGGATTTAAACAGTGAGGAAATTCAAGGTTCTTTCTACGAGAATGAATTACAAAAGACTAAATTTTAAAATCAAATAAATGGATATGAATAAATTTATTAATGTTATCTTAAATGAGTATATTCCTAAATCTAAAGTAATCTCTTTTTATACTTTATTAGAAAAATATAATTTAAATACAAATGATTTTGTTTATCATGATAATAATGAAGAAATCAAAAACTCAAAAATGCCAATAGATAAATTAAAAAGAAAATTAGCCACTACCATGATAGAATTAGAAAATTTGACTTAGGAGAAGTAGTAAGTAGCGTGAAAACAACTCTTGAAAAATGTGATCAAATAGTAAGCAAATTAAATTTTGATAAAAAGAAAAGAAAACTCATGTATTATTATTTTGGAAAGTATCTTGAGATAATGAAATCAGATTTTCAAAGTAGAGATGAATTTATTAGATTTGTTTGTGACAGATATAATATGAAAAGATCTACGATTGATAGATATATTCAATTTGGTAAGATGTGTGATTTTAAAAAAGAATTAATTACATGTGATCTCACTTTCAAAATGTTAAAGAAATTGAATTTTATATTAAAATGGGGGAATGTGAATATTGTAAAAAAAATATCAAAACGAAATACAATTTAGAAAAACATATCAATGCTGTTCATAGAATAGATGATGATGAATGTATTGTTCTGAATGTGGAGAGTTAAAAAATGTATTATAATATACAGAAGTATTTGTAAAGAATGTCAAGAACAACAAGAACAATGTTTAGAATGTAAAAAATGGATAACAAGAAGATATTAAAAGAAATATTTTATCAACGAAGTTTAACAAATTCTTCTATTGGAATTATAGTACTTTTTATTCTTCCTCCATCAATTCTTTTCTTTAATATATTTTTTGATTTTGTGGAAATAGAGTTTCCATTACCACTAACCTTTTTGATAATCTTCTTTGTACCAACAGTAGTTCCCTCAACTATTGCTTTCTTGGCAATTTGTTTTGCTGAATCTTGAATTACTTCTTTTACCGCTTGTGATGTAACAGTTGAGATAATTGAATCTAGTAACCCTTTACCTTGATAATATATTTTATTTGAGTGATTATTTTTAGTTTTTGAATAGTAATACATTTTTAAAGAGAAAAAAAAAATTATGTAATATAACCATACAGTTTTCGTAATTGAGTTTTGTTAACAAAGTTTTTATCATATAAAGTTTTAAAAATCCTTTCTAATTCTTTATCAACTCCATTATTACCAGCTTCCTTACTAGCTAACAATAAATCCATTCTTTCAACTAAGTCATCTGGATTACAAGGAATTATTATTTGTGATTGATTTATTCCATTGCCTCTTATTCCTTGAATAATAGGTTTTAGATAGTCATCCCATTTAACACCTCGTTTATTTCCTTTTACTCTTCCTTCATTATCATACAATGCGTTTGTGTTTTGTAAGACATCTGTATAATTATTGATATCTTCATTTGAATTAAGTTACGTTTAGATTTTAGTTGAGTTAGTAATTCCCAAAGACCCTCAGATCCTTCATATTGTTTATCATTTACAATTATATCATTGTTTGAGATTTTTAACATCTTGTTTCCAATTATTAATCTTTGATCTATCATCTTTGGGCCAAAGGTTGAATCATATACTTTATTTTTATTCATTGATGAGGATAAATATTTTTGAGCTAAGGATCCAAGTTCATAAGTATTTCCTTTATCATCTATTATGTGATCAATTGATTCGTGATTGAGTAAGGGTTGAATCCGCTTTTGAATTATCTTTCTAGTTTCTTTATTATCATCAAGTAAGGGTTCAAGCTGTTTTATATTCTCTTCCTTTTTTATTCTTCTCCTATACGTTCAGATATAAATCTATCTTTTAATTCATTTCTTAAATTAACATATTTATTAACTAATTCTTTTGTTTTATTCCAATTATTTATTTTTTGAAAAGTCATTTTTAATGATTATTTTTTTAAATGACTCTCGAATTTCATTTCTACCCTTTTCTTTTAATTCTTCTTCATCTGTTTTATTTCTCCTTCTAATACTTTCTCTATAAATATTAAATTTATTCTGTTCATCTAAAATTAGTTGATATTCAGAATGATCGATATGATCGTTATTCAATGCTTTACTAATTAATGAATCAATTGTATTTAGTTTACTTTCTGCTAATGTATATATTTCTCTGTGTTTCTGTTCCTTCTTTTTTAGTTTCTTATTTATTTTATTTGTGATAATAGATAGTCCTCCACACACAACAGATACACCAGATAATGATAAGGATACTGGTAAAAGAAAAACTGTAGGAAGAGTTATTACACTAGCAATACCACTCAAACTAGAAACACTATTTAAACCTAGATTAGTATAATATAAAGCATTGTTTGCTTTTTTATATTTTTTGATAAAGTTCTTCTTTGTTCTGATTGTTCTTGTAAATATTTTTTTATCTCTCTAATATTGTTCAATCTATGATTACTTATATTAGTAGATTTAACATTAGACATTTCAACATATTCCTTTTCTAAAATAGGAGCAGTTGGTTCAACTCTATTAGCTTCACGTTCAATTCTAGGATATATCTTTTCAATAACTTTTTCTTCATTCATTTTCAAAGAAATAAATTTAGATTAGAACAAGATATTTAAAAGAGGTATATGTTTTGTGATATCATCCCATCACCTGTAACAAAATCATTATCTGTTTTATTATGAACGTATAATCCATCTCCAACATTTTCTAATGATTTTCCTTTTATTTCATTTGCATGAGATAGATAGATCCCATCACCAAAGTCTTTTACTTTATAAACTTGTCCATTTCTCTTCAAATAAATTCCATTACCAAATATTCTTTTGACCCCTTCAGAGATTCCCGATGTTAAACCAGCAACACCAATTGTTTTTAATATCTGTGGTGCAGCTTTCTTAATCAAAGGCAATGCAACTGTTCTTAATCCAGATAATAATGCACCTAGAAATCCACCTTCTACTCTATTTTGATTATATTTTAGTTGAGCAAATGATAATTTTATATTTACTGCTTTACCATCTTGAAATGCTTTATTTATTTTATTAACTTGTGACTTTGTTAGAGCTATTTTATCATCACCATTATCTTCAATTCTAATAGTTACACCTTCTTTATTTTTTATAGCACGTAAGATTTTATCTTGTTGATTATTCGATAATTTTACACTGTATTCTTCGTATTTTGTGTTAGTCATTTTTTAAGGTGAAATTTTAATTTCTAATATGAAATGTCAGAAATGTGTTTTGTAATGGAAGATTGAGATTGTCCCCATTTTCATCTTTTATTTTTACTTTAAAATCTCTTATTTTATTCTTTATCGGAAAATATATTAAATTATGTGGCTTTTCATTTATAATTAATCCATTAAGTAAGAAAGAATAAATTACAGATGATTTTTTGCCATTGTAATAATTATCTTCAATACAATTAAGTTCAATATCAAGATGTTTATTGATTGAAGAACCATTTGGTATATAACTTGGATTTTCCCTTTAACTTCCATATTCACTATTAAAGCCAAAATATCTCCCCTTTTGTTTCATCAATAACATCTGAGTGAAACAACACCAAAGCAATTTCACAGTTTTCGCAATTAATTGGATTATCAAATTTTGTCTCTAGTTCATTGTTAAGTGTAATAGTATAACTTTCTTTCTTTATCATATTAATCACATTACTCATTCGCTTATTTACTTTATGATTATGCTTTTTTATCTCGCTTAAAATCTCTTTTGCTATTTCATTATCTATATTTATTCCATTATCGATATTTATTCTATCCTTCTCAGTAACTCGACCAAATTTATGTGCATTCATTTTTAACATTGAGAAAAACAGTAAAAGTTTGATTGGCATTTTAAAAGAATAGAAATTAGATTATTTCTCTCGAATATGAAATCTGATTGTAATTTCTTCTCCTTAGATTTAATAAATTATCATTTTGATCAGTTATCTTAATATAAAAATCTCTAATTGCATTTGTTGAAATAGGAAGATAAATTGGATTAGTTGGTTTTTGAATAATCTTATATCCTGGAGATACTTTTGGAAAGAAAGAATAAATAACAGAATCTTTTAATCCATTGACAATTGAACCATCTATATTATTTGTATGAATAAAAATACTATTTATAGCTAATATATTAACAATGTTTTCAGATTCAACTAATCCACTTTCATATTCTTCATTTGTAAATCCTAAAATAGATTTTAATGAGTTTTGACTTTTAAATAATATCTTATAACCTGACTTAATATCTAAAATAGATTTAAATGTATTTAGATTTGGAATGAGTTCGAATGCATCTTCATCACCTTTAGTTTTTAATTGTCTTTGTATTTCTTTATTTAGTCCTTGAAATTCATAAGTTCCTGTTGGGATTTTTATTTGTTTAGTTTTATTTGACTTTAAGTTTGTGTATTCAAATATATTATTATGATGAGAAATATTAGGAAAAGAGTAATATGTTTCTAAATCTACCAATGCCATTTCATATTGTTTATCAGGATTTAAGTTTAAAGTTGGATTGAAAATTTTTTAAATTCAGATTTATTGCTACTAACTATTATCTGTTGATGTTCTTTTCGGGAAGTATTTTTGATTAGTTGATCAAGTTTTTCATTGATACTTTTTAAAATACTTACTTCCATTTTTCTACAATAGAATTTGGATAATAAAAATATCTCTATTATGTCTATATTTACCATTGTCAATATCTGACTCATTATCTATGACTAAAAAGTTATATGGTTTTTCCCAACATGTATTACACAACTTTTTGAATTCATTAAATGGCATTTCGTTAGATGCATGATCTTGATAAATGTGTTGAATGTTTTTATTATCTTGTTTAAACAAACATATAAAGTTACTGTTCTCTCCAATTGTTTGTCTCGGCAGACGAAAGTAATTTTGACTTAAATAAAAACAGTCTACATCGCTGTGTCTACCTCTGGTATAATAGTCGTTACATTTGTTTTGTTTTTCTAATAATACATCATCAAAGATCATTAAATTTTTACCAGTTGATTTTAAATCTTTAGGTTCAATAACATCATTTTCATTTTCATAATATTCACATTTAATAGGATATTTAGTTTTGGGTAATGTTTTCATTAATTCATATGGATTAATTTCTTCATCGATTATTAATTGGCTATTGTTCAATAAGTTGAAGATTGTTTTTTGCTTAAGTTATGATCGAATCCTGCTTTTAAAATTTTATATTTAGGTTGAAAGAGAGACTTACCAACAACAACTAAGTTATCATAATCTAACAAATCTGGTTTTAAAAATAAGTTTAATAATAGATTAGTCTTCCCACAACGGGATTTACCAACAATTAAACCACTAATTGAATTAGGGAGAATAGGTGAATTTGTTCTTTTGTTTGAGTTTTCCAATCTAAATTTATATCCATTTTATTAAAGAAAAGAAAATATAAAACAGAAGTCAGAAAGAGTAAGGCGTGCAATGTGCTAATGTCTCAATTTTACTTTGGAACTAACCTATTTCTCGCGCTCTTCAATCTCACCCTCACTCTCAGAGCTAATTTCTTTATCTTTATTTTCTACAAACTTGACAATATCCATTTTATCCTCTTTTCCTTGTAGATAATATAATTGTTTATGAAATATTGTAACTCACATCTTTTAGTATTACCATATCTTTTGGTAGAAAGAACTTTATTTCAGAGTCATCTTCATTAACAGTAATTTGAACACTTCTTCCATATTTAGTATCTTTAAATTCTACATTGATGATTAAGTATTTTTTATTGATTGTTAGGTCGCTAAGTTTCTTGAAAGGTGAAGTAGGCTTTTTGTTAAGTTTTGAAAAATTCACTTGCCATTTTGTTAGGGAGAAATTTGGTAATCGTTTTTGTTTTTTTTTGGGTTTTTTTTCGTGGCGACAGGGGGTGGCTCAAGGTGATTTTTTTTTTTTTTTATGATATGGGGTGCGGGAGCGCCCCATATTACCTTATTACTCATAGTATCAACTTCAAGTAAACTTACTGGACTACTGCTATTGCTATACAACAAGAACACAGTATCAACTTCAAGTAAACTTACTTGACTACTGCTATCGCTATACAACAAGAACGTAGTATCAACTCTGTAAACTTACTGGACTACTGCTTTTGCTATACAATAAGAACACAGTATCAACTCTATGTAAACTTACTGGCTATTTCAAGCTTGCTATACAACAAGAACATAGTATGCTACAACAAGAACGTATTGGGACCGCTATACAATAAGAACACTATCAACAACTGACTACTGCTATTGCTATACAACAAGAACATCCGCTTCAAGTAGTATCGCTATACAACAAGAACATAGTATCAACTCTAAAACTTACTGGACTACTGCTATATGTATCGACTCCATACAACACTGCTATTGCTATACAACAGAACCTATATCGAGTCCATGTAAACTTACTGGACTACTGCTATTGGTATTCTATATTATACATATATTTCAGCATTGGTTAGATCTAGATTGTATATTATAAATATATTATAGTATTGGTTAGATCTAGATTGTATATTATAAATATATTATAGTATTGGTTAGATCTTCATTGTAGATTATAAATATATTATGGTATTAGTTAGATCTAGATTGTATATTATAAATATATTATAGTATTGGTTAGATCTAGAATGTATATTATAAATATATATTATAGTATTGGTTAGATCTAGATTGTATATTATAAATATATTATAATGTTGGTTAGATCTAGATTGTATATTATAAATATATATTATAGTATTGGTTAGATCTAGATTGTATATTATAAATATATTATAGTATTGGGTAGATCTAGATTGTATAGTATAGATATATATTATAGTATTGGTTAGATCTAGATTGTATATTATAAATATATTATAGTATTGGTTAGATCTAGATTGTATATTATAAATATATATTATAGTATTGGTTAGATCTAGATTGTATATTATAAATATATTATAATGTTGGTTAGATCTAGATTGTATATTATAACTATATTATAGTATTGGTTAGATCTTGATTGTATATTATAAATATATTATAGTATTGGTTAGATCTTGATTGTATATTATAAATATATTACATTATTGGTTAGATCTAGATTGTATATTATAAATATATTATAGTATTGGTTAGATCTAGATTGTATATTATAAATATATTATAGTATTGGTTAGATCTTCATTGTATATTATACATATATTATAGTATTGGTTAGATATTGATTGTATATTATAAATATATTATAGTACACCGGAAACGCAAAAGAAATTTTGATTGATCTTAAGGTGAATACGGTTTTATATGCTCTAGAGTCTAGAGTCTAAACTGTAGGCTTTGCTTTAGAAATTTGGAAGAAACAATTCAGAGTTATTGAAATGTTTTTTTGTTTTTATTCTTCAAATTTCGTTGTCACAAAAATCACAAGATCTACTTTCTTGTTTGTACGCCCCTTCCTTCGACATCCCCCCCCCCATGAAAATAAATTTGGCTATTCAACTAACTTCACGTATGTATATTACTATGACTGACGAACATGTGCAAACATCAACGTCCACACCACCAGGCTTACTGATGATTTAGTTACTTTATAATCTCTGCGTTAGTAATCGCCATAAAGAAATGACATAGCAACGCAAACAAAGTAAATAAAACCACCCCTGTCACATTACTACTACTTGCCACGATTTTGGCTTAGCGTTATTTTTTTGCCGCAGATGTCAAGCAATATATTAAATGTGTTTGGATACATTTCAATGGCATATTATCCTGTCCCCGCGGAAAATTGCAAATGAAAAAGACAAAAATTGCGTTCAAAATTAAAAAAATTGCATGCAAAAAAGGTAAAAATTGCAAGGAAAAATTGCAAATTTAAATCATTGTTTTCAATAAACAGCGCACAAATTATTTCTTGTTTTTAATATTTTATTTCTAACTTACTAGTAGAACATCCATTCTCCGAATGGGAGGAAAAGGAAACAAAATAAAGTACAAAAAATATGAATTGATAATTAAATGAAGAGAGTCTACAAAGCCAAACTTTACCCGAATAAAAATCCTTTGTATTTCAATTTGGAGCTTCCGAGCATTATATTTATATGGAAGACTCAATGTTTATAATGAGATGAGATCAACTACAAAAGAAAGTCATTCCCAACAAATTTGTTGTAGTACAGGAAGAGAAGGCTCTGAAGACTCTCTTCATTTAACCCTCTTCTTCTGTCACTTAATATTAAATTATAGAGGGAAAAGCTCCTTTCTGCATCTGCTGAATTGACAGTGGCATACATATAACGCAATGCCAAATTTGATAGGGTGGGAAGTTGTTCCTTGCAAGACTTTCAAAAAAGCTCCAGGTCTATGGAAGTGGTGGAATGATTCTTCACAGCTTGGGGTCCAAAGTGATTGCGATACTTGTGCAATTCTTGTTCAGGCACACTGTCCAAGCCAGGCACCCCACTCAAGTCCAATTCTGGAAAAACTATCAACTTGGCTGGGTTGAAAAACATGACATTCTGGAGGAATTTAATTCCTGACTGACCAGCAGGTGTCACGTATTTGTCCAATTTTTGGGCTGTCAACGTGTATGCTGACGTGAAGTTTTCCTCCAGCAAAATCCTGCTGTACTGGTCCAAATTTTCTGTGAAGTACCTTTCAGCTTGGGCCCTAGAGACTCCACCATCAAAGGCAAATTCCAAGTCCTTTAAAGTAGACCAAACCTGAAAATAGAATCGTTGCAACAAGAGAATGAATAATGAAAGGTAAACAATTAATAATACAGCAGGGAAACAGATTAAGATCCCAAAACATTTTCACTAAGGAATGTTTCACATCTATATAACAAAAAAATACTGTTCCTATTTTCACCCCCCCCCCCCCCTCCAAAAAAAAAAAAAAAAAAATAAAAAAATATATATATATATATATATATAATAAAAAAAAATATATATATATATATATATATATATATTTATATATATATATATTTACATATATATATACACATATATAAATAAAAATGCCAATATGTCTACCAACAGCTGAAAGGAAATTACATCTGTATAGGTTTAGGCATCAGATTGTAGCCCATGTACAAGTAAATGACATCTGTATAGGTTTAGGCATCAGATTGTAGCCCATGTACAAGTAAATGATGCAAACACATAAGAGAGATGAGTTCAAACTTTAAACTTTTGCTTACCCACATGATCTGCTGCCTCTACATAAGTACCGTACATATTGTAGCTGTCATTAATATTACTTGGGGGATGAACAAGATAATTTTATGTTTGAAAAAAACAACCAAAAGCTGTCAATTGCACTTACATTCATGACCATAGGTGACTGACTTTGAAAGAGATCAGTTGCCTCCACAACCTGCATGCTCTTCTCTTTGATGACGGTACCGGGCTGTAGTCTTAGAGCCTTTCTTTGAGGTATCATTAGGCATGGTGTTTGATATTCAGAATAGTCAATAGCGTAAATTTGATCGAGACGAAGAGATGCAGGTTGAGTCAATCAGATTAAATTTAAACAAAGAATGAATTATTTACTTCCTGTGTTGTCAAGGGAAGTTACTCGCGACATTTTAATAGTGTTGTGTGGCAGTGGCAGTAGCATTTTCCCATGTTTAGCATATGTACGACTCCACAACAGGGAAAAATCATGAAAAATGCAAAAAAATCGCGGCATTTGTCAAAATTGCGGTTCCGTTGCGGAAGTCCGAAAAATCGCGGCCGCAACGCGGCCGCAAGCGCCGCGATTTTCCGCGGGGACATATTATCTTATTATTTGGGCATTCAGAGAAGCAAATGACATAGCGAATCACACAATTATCCCCTTTTCTCATCCTATAACAAAAATCTTAGCACATTACAAAGCCCGCACCTCTTTTGCGATGTCTTCGAATGCGATGTCACACATGTCGACAATTGTCTGCAGACGGAAGTTAGACAATGGCGGTTCTTTGGGTCATGAGGGTCGTAGAGGCAATTGTCCAAATACTCTTCTTCCTCATCATCGAGTACATTGCGTCTGTAAAATAAATACACACATGATACAGAGACATTTGATTTTTGATTTGATTTGACTTACCCACATCCAAAAGTAAGGTGATCTCGCGGGGTTTTTTTTATTGGTAGTATTTTTAACATTGCCCCGACCGCCTTGAAAATGCCCAAGGGATCTTTAACATGGACTAAAGGTTGTGACTTGTACACGAAAACAACTTTTTATCGTCCATCTCCGATAGAGCCAGGCGTCGATCCACCTACCCGGACCAGGGGGCGGGGATGATTTGTACTCGAAAAAAACTCAAGAAAAATGTTGAACCTTTGGATCTTGAATCCCGACTTTTGGGTTGAGAGGCTGACACCTTGCTTTGGACTACCGAGCCCCCCCCCCCCCCCCCCCCCGCCTCATGCAGACAAGCATTAAGCATGCATCAGGAAACTGGTCTGATGAGGCATTACAACCTTTATATGACTGTATTCATTTAAAGTTTGCTACTTGATAGATTGTGGCGTCGATAGCCAAGCGGTTAGGCGGCTGGACTTGGGATCCTGAGATCTTGAGCTAGAATCCTAGCAAAGCTAGTTCCGATGTTGTCTTCCATGTGAAAGACGCTTAACATGAATTCTCCTTACTCAATCCAAACATCTACTAGCAATAGCTTGGAAGGAACACCCTGCGTCAGATTAGCTTCTTGTTCAAGAAGTGATTATTATGACATATTCTTCTTCACGCTTTAGAAACCAGGATAAGCTCCGACTCTTTGGGCCTTAATGGCCTTGAAGAAGCTTTTTTTGTGTTTGTTTGCATGATAAACTGTTGACAGTTAAAGTTGAGAAACAATCTATTGGAGCAAAATCTGAACTGTTTTGGAAGCTGCGCCGCGTTTTGAGGCTGTTTTAAGAACGGGGCAGGGGATTTGCTACCCTATATTTTATGCCTTAAAATTTCTGATTTGAATTTGGCTTGACGTTCATGGCCTGAGTCACGGAATATGTTCATCATAACATTATTACGGCCAAAAATTTATATCGCAGTTCTCTACTTTCCCCTAATTTCCACTATGACATGGTGTTTGAGGACATCACTGCTCTCTACTTCCCATTATGACATTTTGTTTGAGGACTTCACTGTTCTCTACTTCCCACTATGACAGTGTGATTGGGGACATCAGTGTTCTTTACTTTTCACTGCTTTCCACTATGACAGTGTGATTGGGGACATCACTGTTCTTTACTTTTCACAGCTTTCCACTATGACAGTGTGATTGGGGACATTACTGCTCTTTACTTTTCACTGCTTTACACTATGACAGCGTGATTGGGGACATTACTGTTCTTTACTTTTCACTACTTCCACTATGACAGTGTGATTGGGTACATCACTGTTCTTTACTTTCCACTACTTTTCCACTATGACATGGTGTTTGAGGACACCATTGCTCTCAACTTCCTACTATGGAATAGTGTTTGAGGACACCACTGTTCTCTCCTTCCTACTATGACATAGTGTTTCTGGACATCACTGTTCTCTCTTTTCCACTATGACATAGTGATTAAGTACACCACTGTTCTCTACTTTTCCACTATAACATAGTGTTTGTGGAAATCACTGTTCTCTCCTTCCTACTATGACATAGTGTTTGTGCACATCACTGTTCTCTCCTTCCCACTATGACATAGTGTTTGAGTACATTACTGTTCTTTCCTTTCCACTATGACATAGTGTTTGAGTACATCACTGTTCTCTCCTTCCCACTATGACATAGTGTTTGAGTATATCACTGTTCTCTCCTTCCCACTATGACATAGTGTTTGAGTACATCACTGTTCTCTCCTTCCCACTATGACATATTGTTTGAGTACATCACTGTTCTCTCCTTTCCACTATGACATAGTGTTTGAGTATATCACTGTTCTGTCCTTCCTACTATGACATATTGTTTGCGGATACCACTGTTCTGCCCTTCCTATTTTGACATATTGTTTGTGGACATCACTGTTCTTTCCTTCGTACTATGACATATTCTTTGTGGACTTCACTGTTCTCGCCTTCCTACTATGACATAGTGTTTGAGTACATCACTTTTCTCTCCTTCCTACTATGACATTGTGACTGAGTACATAACTGTTCTCTCATTCCTAATATGACATAGTATTTGAGTACATTACTGTTCTCTTTTCCCACTATGACATAGTGTTTGAGTATATCACTGTTCTCTCCTTCCCGCTATGACATAGTGTTTGAGTACATCACTGTTCTCTCCTTCCCACTATGACATATTGTTTGAGTACATCACTGTTCTCTCCTTTCCACTATGACATAGTGTTTGAGTATACCACTGTTCTGTCCTTTCTACTATGACATATTGTTTGCGGATACCACTGTTCTGTCCTCCCTATTTTGACATATTGTTTGTGGACATCACTGTTCTTTCCTTCGTACTATGACATATTCTTTGTGGACTTCACTGTTCTCGCCTTCCTACTATGACATAGTGTTTGAGTACATCACTGTTCTCTCCTTCCTACTATGACATTGTGACTGAGTACATAACTGTTCTCTCATTCCTAATATGACATAGTATTTGAGTACATTACTGTTCTCTTCTTCTTAATATGACACATTGTTGGAGTACATTACTGTTTTCTCCTTCGTAATATGACATAGTGTTTCAGTACATCATTGTTCTCTCCTTCCTACTATGATATAGTGTTTGAATACATCACTGTTCTCTCCTTCCTACTATGACATAGTGTTAAAGTGCATCACTGTTCTCTCCTTCCTATTATAACATAGTGTTTGAGTACATCACTGTTCTCTCCTTCCTATTATAACATAGTGTTTGAGTACATCATTGTTCTCTCCTTCCTACCATGACATAGTGTTTGAGTAAATCACTGTTCTCTACTTTCTACTATGACATAGTGTTTGAGTACATCACTGTTCTCTCCTTCCTACTATGACACATTATTTGTGGACACCACAGGTCTCTCTTTCCTACTATGACATATTATTTGTGGACATCCCTGTTCTCTCCTTCCTACTATGACATAGTGTTTGAGTACATCACAGTTTTGTGCTATCCACTTTGACATAGTGTTGGAATACATCACTATTCTCCACTTGCCACTATCACATACTGTTTGCATACATCACTGTTCTCTCCTTCCTACTATGACTTAATGTTTGTGTACATCACTGTTCTCTCCTTCTTACTATGACATAGTATTTGAGTACATCACTGATCTCGTCTTCCTAATATGACATAGTGTTTGTGGACATCACTGTTTTCTCCTTCTCACTATGGCATAGTGTTTGAGTAGATAACTGTTCTCTCCTTCCTACTATGACATAGTGTTTGAGTAGATCACTGTTCTCTCCTTCCTACCATGACATAGTGTTTGAGTACATCACTGTTCTCTCCTTTCTACTATGACATAGTGTTTGAGTAGATCACTGTTCTCTCCTTCCTACTATGACATAGTGTTTGAGTACATCACTGTTCTCTCCTTTCTACTATGACATATTGTTTGTGGACATCACTTCTCTCCTTCCTACTATGACATAGTGTTTGAGTACATCACTGGTTTTTCCTTCCTACTATGACATAGTGTTTGTGGACATCACTGTTGTCTCCTTCCTACTATGACATACTGGTTGAGTATATCACTGCTTTGTACTATCCACTTTGACATAGTGTTGGAATACATCACTGTTCTCCACTTGCCACTATGACATGGTATTTGACGACATCACTGTTATCTCATTCCCACTATGATATTGCGTGTGAGTACATCACTGTTCTCTACATCCTACTATGACATAGTGTTTGAGTACATCACTGTTCTCTACATCATACTATGACATAGTGTGTGAGTACATCACCATTCTCTACATCCTACTATGACGTAGTGTTTGAGTACATCACTGTTCTTTACATCCCACTATGACATTGTGTTTGAGGACATCATTGTTCTCTACATCCCACTATGATATTTTGTTTGAGTACATCAGTGTTCTCTACATCCTACTATGATATTTTGTTTGAGTACATCATTGTTCTCTACATCCCACTATGATAGTTTGTTTTAGTACATCATTGTTCTCTACTTTCCCCTATCACTTTGTGTTTGAGTACATTATTGTTCTCTCATTCCCGCTATGATATTGTGTTTGAGGACAACACTGTTCTCTACTTGCAATATGGCATTGTGTTTGAATACATCATTTTCCCTCATTCCCACTATGATATTGTGTTTTTGAATACATCACTGTTCTCTACTTTCCACTAGCACACTGTGTTTGAGTACATCATTGTTTTCTACTTTCCACTATCACACTGTGTTTGAATACATCATTGTGCTCTACTACTATCACACTGTGTTTGAGTACATCATTGTTCTCTACTTTGCACTATCACACTGTGTTTGAATACATCATTGTTCTCTCCTTTCAACTATCACATTGTGTTTGAATACATCATTGTTCTCTACTTTCCACTATCACATTGTGTTTGAATACATGATTGTTCTCTACTTTCAACTATCACACTGTGTTTCAGTACATCACTGTTCTATACTTCGTACTATCATACTGTGTTTCAGTACATCATTGTTGTATACTTCCTACTATCATACTGTGTTTCAGTACATCATTGTTGTATACTTCCTAATGTGACACTTTGTTTGAGTACATCACTGTTCTATACTTCGTACTATCACACTGTGTTTGAGGACATCATTGTTCTATACTTGCTACTATCACACTGTGTTTGAGGACATCATTGTTCTATACTTCCTACTATCACACTTTGTTTGAGTACATCATTGTTCTATACTTCGTACTATCAGACTGTGTTTGAGTACATCATTGTTCTATACCTTCCACTATTACACTGCTTTTGAGTACATCGTTGTTCTATACGTCCTACTATCACACTGTGTTTGAGGACATCATTGTTCTATACTTGCTACTATCACACTGTGTTTGAGGACATCATTGTTCTATACTTCGTACTATCAGACTGTGTTTGAGGACATCATTGTTCTATACGTCCTACTATCACACTGTGTTTGAGGGCATCATTGTTCTATACGTCCTACTATCACACTGTGTTTGAGGACATCATTGTTCTATACTTGCTACTATCACACTTTGTTTGAGTATATCGTTGTTTCTATACTTCGTACTATCAGACTGTGTTTGAGTACATCATTGTTCAATACGTTCCGGTATTACACTGTGTTTGAGTACATCGTTGATCTATACGTTCCACTATCACACTGTGTTTGAGTACATCGGTGTTCTCTACTTCCCACTATCACATTGTGTTTGAGTACATCACTGCTCTCAACGTTTCACTATCACATTGTGTTTGCGTACATCACTGCTGTCAACGTTTCACTATCACACTGTGTTTGAGTACATCATTGTTCTCTACTGTCCACTATCACATTGTGTTTGAGTACATCATTGTTCTATACTTCCCACTATCACATTGTGTTTGAGTACATCACTGCTCTCAACGTTTCACTATCGCATTGTGTTCGAGTACATCATTGGTCTATACTTTCCACTATGACATTATGTTTGAATACATCATTGTTCTCTACTTTCCACTAGGATATTGTGTTTGAATACATCATTGTTCTCGACTTTCCACTAGGATATTGTGTTTGAATACATCATTGTTCTTTACTTTCCACTAGGATATTGTGTTTGAATACATCATTGTTCTCTTTTCCACTAGGATATTGTGTTTGAATACATCATTGTTCTCTACTTTCCACTAGGATATTGTGTTTGAATACATCATTGTTCTCTACGTTCCACTAGGATATTGTGTTTGAATACATCATTGTTCTATACTTTCCACTAGGATAATGTGTTTGAATGCATCATTGTTCTCTACTTTCCACTAGGATATTGTGTTTGAATACATCATTGTTCTCTACTTTCCACTAGGATATTGTGTTTGAATACATCATTGTTCTCTACTTTTCCACTAGGATATTGTATTTGAATACATCATTGTTCTCTACTTTCCACTAGGATATTGTGTGTTTAAATCACACCATCAATGTTCTCTACTTTCAACTATCATATTGTGTTTGAATACATCATTGTTCTCTACTTTTTACTATCACACTGTGTTTGAGTTCATCAATGTTCTCTACTTTCAACTACCATATTGTGTTTGAATACATCATTGTTCTCTACTTTTCACTATCACACTGTGTTTGAGTACATCACAGTTCTATACTTTCCAATATAACACTGTGTTTGAATACATCATTGTTCTGTACTTTCCACTATCACACTTTGTTTGAGTACATCATTGTTCTCTACTTTCCTCTATCACACTGTGTTTGAGTACATCTTTGTTCTATAATTCCCAATATAACATTGTGTTTGAGTACATCATTGTTCTATCTTCTCACTATCACATAGTGTTTGCGTACATCATTGTTCTCTACTTTCTACTATCACATAGTGTTTGAGTACATCATTGTTTTCTACTTTCTACTATCACATAGTGTTTGAGTACATCATTGTTCTCTACTTTCTACTATCACATAGTGTTTGAGTACATCATTGTTCTCCACTTTCCACTATCACATAGTAGTTGAGTAGATCACTTTTCTTTACTTTCCAATATGATGTTGTGTTTGTGTACATCATTGTTCTCTACCTTCACTAGGATATTGTGTTTAAATAAATCGTTGTTTTATAATTCCAGTATCACACTGTGTTTGAGTACATCATTGTGCTCTACTTTCCACTATCCACTGTGTTTGAGTACATCATTGTTCTCTACTTTCCACTATCACACTGTGTTTGAGTACATCATTGTTCTCTACTTTCCACTATCACACTGTGTTTGAGTACATCACTGTTCTATACTTTTGACTATCACACTGTGTTTGAATACATCATTGTTATCTACTTTCCACTATCACACTGTGTTTGAGTACATCATTGTTCTATACTTTTGACTATCACACTGTATTTGAATACATCATTGTTATCTACTTTCCACTATCACACTGTGTTTGAGTACATCAATGTGCTCTACTTTCTACTATCACACTGTGTTTAAGTACTATACGTTCAATATCACAATGTGTTTGAGTACATCATTGTTCTATACTTTTCACTATCACACTGTGTTTGAATACATCATTGTTCTCTACTTTTCCATTATTACATAGTGTTTGAGTACATCATAGTTCTATCAGTTCCATTATCATATAGCGTTTGAGTACATCATTGTTCTCTACATTCCACTATCACACTGTGTTTGAGTACATCATTGTTCTATACTTTTGACTATCACACTGTGTTTGAATACATCATTATCTACTTTCCACTATCACACTGTGTTTGAGTACATCATTGTTCTCTACTTTCTACTATCACACTGTGTTTAAGGGGCGTCCGGGTGAGCTGTACTAGTAGAGTTCCACCTATCACACTGTGTTTGAATACATCAGCTGATTTTTTTATTCTCTATTCTTTCCACTATGGCTGTATCACTGTGTTTGAATCAAACCCGTTTTTCATTGTTCTTTACTTTCCACTATCTTTTAAAATCAAAATATTACAAAATTTACTGTGTTTAAAATACATCATTTTCTATAAATTAAATATGTCTTACTCACATTTGTGTTTGAGTAGAATCATTGTTCTATAGATTTTAAGATTTTAAACTCAAAATCAACACTGTGTTTGAATACATCATTGTTCTATACAGTAACTTAGATGCAAGCAACACATTCACACCTCTGTTTGACTACATCATTGTTCTCTACTTTGCACTATCACACTGTGTTTGAGTACATCATTGTTCTATACTTTTCACTATCACACTGTTTTTGAATACATCATTGTTCTATACTTTCCACTATCACACTGTGTTTAATACATCATTGTTCTCTACTTTCTACTATCAAATTGTGTTTGAGTACATCATTTTCTATACTTTTGACTATCACACTGTGTTTGAGTACATCATTGTTCTATACTTTCAATTATTACATAGTGTTTGAGTACATCATTGTTCTATACTTTCCAGTCTCACATAGCGTTTGAGTACATCATTGTTCTATACTTTCCACTATCACATTCTGTTTGAGTACATCATTGTTCTATATTTTGACTATCACATTGTTTTGAGTACATCCTTTTTCTATACTTTGAATATAACATAGTGTTTGAGTACATTATTGTTCTCTACTTTCCACTATCACACTGTGTTTGAGTACATCATTGTTCTATACTTACTATCAATATAACAGTCTGTGTAAGTACATCATTGTTCTCTACTTTCCACTATCACAGTGTTTGAGTACATCATTGTTCTATACTTTCCACTATCACATAGTGTTTGAATACATCATTGTTCTATACTTTCCACTATCACATAGGGTATGAGTACATCGTTGTTCTATACTTACCACTATCACATAGTATTTGAGTACCACCATTGTTCTATACTTTCACATTCTGTTTGAGTATCATAGTTCTATACTTTCCTTTTTCTATACTTCCCAATATAACATAGTGTTTGAGTACATCATTGTTCTCTACATTCCATTATCACATAGTGTTTGAGTACATCATTGTTCTATATTCCCACTATCACATTGTGTTTGAGTACATCATTGTTCTCTACTTTCCATTATCACATAGTGTTTGAGTACATCATTGTTCTATACTTTCCACTATCACACTATACTTGAATACATCATTGTTCTCTACTTTCCACTATCACATAGTATTTGAGTACATCACTGTTCTATACTTTCCACTATGATATTGTGTTTGAGTACATCTCTGTTCTTTCTTTTCAACTATGACACATCATTGTTTCAGTTCATCATTGTTGTCTACTTTCCACTATCACTTTGTGTTTGAGTACATCACTGCTCTCTACTTTTCACTATCAACATTGTGTTTGAGTACATCGTTGCTCTCTACTTTTCACTATCACATTGTGTTTGAGTACATCATTGTTCTATACTTTCCACTATGATATTGTGTTTGAATACATCATTGTTCTCTACTTTCCACTAGGACACTGTGTTTGAATACATCATTGGTCTCTACTTTCCACTAGGATATTGTGTTTGAATACATCATTGTTTCAGTCATATTGCTGTCTACTTTCCACTAGGACACTGTGTTTGAATACATCATTGGTCTATACTTTCCACTAGGACATTGTGTTTGAATACATCATTGGTCTCTACTTTCCACTAGGACACTGTGTTTGAATACATCATTGGTCTATACTTTCCACTAGGACACTGTGTTTGAATACATCATTGGTCTATACTTTCCACTAGGACACTGTGTTTGAATACATCATTGGTCTATACTTTCCACTAGGACACTGTGTTTGAATACATCATTGGTCTATACTTTCCACTAGGACACTGTGTTTGAATACATCATTGGTCTATACTTTCCACTAGGACACTGTGTTTGAATACATCATTGGTCTATACTTTCCACTAGGACACTGTGTTTGAATACATCATTGTTCTCTACTTTCCACTAGGACACTGTGTTTGAATACATCATTGTTCTCTACTTTCCACTAGGACACTGTGTTTGAATACATCATTGTTCTCTACTTTCCACTAGGACACTGTGTTTGAATACATCATTGTTCTCTACTTTCCATTATGACACTGTGTTTGAATACATCATTGTTCTCTACTTTCCATTATGACACTGTGTTTGAATACATCATTGTTCTCTACTTTCCATTATGACACTGTGTTTGAATACATCATTGTTCTCTACTTGCCATTATGACACTGTGTTTGAATACATCATTGTTCTCTACTTGCCATTATGACACTGTGTTTGAATACATCATTGTTCTCTACTTGCCATTATGACACTGTGTTTGAATACATCATTGTTCTCTACTGTGTTTCCATCTATGACACTGTGTTTGAATACATCATTGTTCTCTACTTTCCATTATGACACTGTGTTTGAATACATCATTGTTCTCTACTTTCCATTATGACACTGTGTTTGAATACATCATTGTTCTCTACTTTCCATTATGACACTGTGTTTGAATACATCATTGTTCTCTACTTGCCATTATGACACTGTGTTTGAATACATCATTGTTCTGTGTTTGAATACATCACTTTCCATTATGACACTGTGTTTGAATACATCATTGTTCTCTACTTTCCACTATCACAGTGTGGGAAGAGTATTATATAAACACGTCAAATTCTTTTTGTTGTGATATTGTGTTACCCTCAATGTCCCGTATGGCCCCATACTACCCGATATCCCGTTTCGCCCCTCTGTCACCCGCTATCGGATATCGGGATGTCTGATATGAAGTTCATTCATTCCTATTATTCACAATGATTTTCGATACTGGTACCACATGAGCTCCGTTATTAAAAAGACAGAAAACTGAGCTTTCATTGCCCGTTTGAATCGTCGAGATCAGTCTACTAAACTAAATCTACGTCCTTTCCCTAAAAGAAAATGCTTGTAACACCCTCCACCCTCCCCCCTCCTCACCCTCAAGTCTTATTTCCTCTCCGAATTCACATGGTATTGATTCTACTGTTGAGGAAAGTGCAGAAGAAAGTAATGCTAGTATTTAAATTTGATTATGCTGATGTTTGTGTGCCATATCTAGATCTGGATACCGATAGAACGGCGTGTTGAATGAACTCCGATAATGAAAACATCGATAGTGAAACCGAAAGTAGACATGTCAGTAGTGACCTGCACTGGTCCTCCAATCTTGAGCATGTCACTAGTTTTATTATTTTGATAAAACCACTTTTTATCAAATTTAAATGGAAATATGTTATATTATCTAATTTGTTTATATAATTTATTTGAAATGATTACATACTTGAGACTGCCTAGATCTATAATTTTGTATTTGGCTCGTCTTCGTTTGTATGGGGCTTCGATATTTATGGAATATCAGTATTCGTCCTCCTCAAGCGCACTTGTCTCGAGATTGGGAGTTACCCTGTAACACTATGTCTAACTTGGCATTGGGCTTTAAAGCAAAGAACAAAAGAGCAAGTGTTTAATAGCAAACATTATAGAACGCTCACAGACAATAACGAGGGCATACTACTTACAAAATATATAAGAAAGCTTAAATTCTTTTACCTTCTGTAATTGAACAAAGGAAATTCGACATGAACTTTGATTAACACGACGGCGTCTTGAGCACCTTTTAAGACAGGTTCTTCTGGAGGCCTAGGAGGAAAGGAGAGCAAAAACATTATATTATGAGTCATGGGCACAACTGGCTAAAAAGAGAAGCAGGTGGATCAAGTAAAAGTTCCTTCAAAGACAGTTATCGTAGTGCTGGAGCAGTTCGCAGTTTCAAAAGTGTGAAGCGAAACAGGTAAACACAAATCACCTCCGTGTTAAATGTCTTTCCCAAGGAACACAATACCGGACCCACTTTTGCTAGATTCAAAGCCGCAGCCTCATGATCCCCAGACCAGCAACCTTACCGCTCAACCACAAACCCCACTGCAGGTGGTTAAGCATTGTGTCAAAAATTTGTCATCGATACTTTATTGCCTTAACACATGAAGGCAAGACAAACTAAAAAAAAACAAATATCCACTGTTCTCAGTATAGTCCTTTGTTTCCTGATAACAATAATGATACTACTACAAGTACTACTACTAATACTCCTCTTTCTCCCTACTACTACAACTACTACTACAACTACTACTACTACTACTACTACTACTACTACTACTACTACTACTACTACTACTACTACTACTACTCCTACTACTACTACTACTACTACTACTACTACTACTACTACTACTACTACGGCTACTACTATTACGGCTACTACTACTACTAATACTACTACTATTACCACTACTACTACAGCCATGCGAAGACCAGTTTCCCGAATGTACGTCATAGGACATTGTTTACAAAAAATGGTGTAAACGATTTTTCCGTTGACGCATTTGAAGGTTGAATTAACTTTCAATTCATGGTTGGGAAGGATATGGATACCACTTCTTCAACATAGGCAGATATTCCAACGTCTTCTGTCACACTGACGAGTGCCCGTGTAGACAGAAGTATGTAACGTGGTGGACCAGGAGATCATGAAGATTCCGTCCTGTCTGTAAACAGAAAATGGCGGATCAGATAACACATCTCTTGTGATGGGATCCTTTTGTAGGATGGAATTATGTGTAATGTAAACCAAGTCCTTTATATGTCCATTTTGAAAGTTGCGCTTTAATACCGTGAACAAACAGAATTATCGCACAATTTTAAGCACGTTTAGAACAGAATTATGAATTTAAGAGATCTTTCTATATGATTTATGTTGATGAACAATCCTTTATAAGCCAAGACCAAGCAGTTGTTATAGGACTGAATAGATTCAGACAAACAGATTCACATCCTAAATTTCTGTCTAATGCACAATGCTAGCAGTGGAAATATAATACATAACGTATATGGTATTACAAGTGTAGGGGTGTCGATGAACAAATAGTCAATAAACTACTTACGGTTGAACTAGCTCTGCTGGGCACCAACCTTGGATTTGACACACCGTTTGATTCTCGTAACCAGGAACGGTTGAGTTGACACATTTTCCTGTAAGCGGACCTGAGTAAAGATAAAAGATAAAGATGAATGTATAGTCCACACCCATACACAAGTGCAAGCTCACTGACTGAACATTATTTATCCCCCACCAATTCATTCAAAGTCCTTCTCAACTCCATGGGGAGCACACATTCTAACAGTCGCCTGTGAGACGATACTAACACGCTGACAAGATCTTTCTCTGTCGATAACTGGGTATCCATTCACACCTGAGTGATGTGAGGAAAGGAAAGTGAAGTGCCTTTCCCAACAATACAACTTTGTAAAAAAATCCATCTCCGCCACCCATGGAGTTTTGAACCCTCAACGTCGACGTGATTACAAACTCCTACGACGTTCATGATTTTAATGATATCATAAAGGAGTGAATTTCTAAGACAAATAAAGGAAAAGACGATGGTAAGTAAGAGTAATCGACGGAGAATAATTGTCAGAAATGGAAACGTTAAGTGAAAGATGTGAGATATATAAAAAATTATATTAAAATTTATGGGACAAAAGATAGTACGACAAGACGACGAGAACGACTGGAATTCACTCTAACCTGGACACCAGTAGAAAAGGAGAAGAGAACGACTGGAATGTCACTCTAACCTGGACACCAGTTGAAAAGGAGAAGAGAACGACTGGAATGGCACTCTAAACTGGACACCACTAGAAAAGGAGAAGAGAACGACTGGAATGTCACTCTAAACTGGACACCAGTAGAAAAGGAGAAGAGAACGACTGGAATGTCACTCTAACCTGGACACCAGCTGAAAAGGAGAAGAGAACGACTGGAATGTCACTCTAACCTTGACACCAGTAGAAAAAGAGAAGAGAACGACTTGAATGTCACTCTAACCTTGACACCAGTAGAAAAGGAGAAGAGAACGACTGGAATGTCACTCTAACCTTGACACCAGTAGAAAAGGAGAAGACAACGACTGGAATGTCACTCTAAACTGGACACCACTAGAAAAGGAGAAGAGAACGACTGGAATGTCACTCTAAACTGGACACCAGTAGAAAAGGAGAAGAGAACGACTGGAATGTCACTCTAACCTTGACACCAGTAGAAAAGAGAGAGGAGAACGACTTGAATGTCACTCTAACCTTGACACCAGTAGAAAAGGAGAAGAGAACGACTGGAATGTCACTCTAAACTGGACACCGGTAGAAAAGGAGAAGAGAACGACTGGAGTGTCACTCTAACCTTGACACCAGTTGAAAAGGAGAAGAGAACGACTGGAATGTCAATCTAACCTGGACACCAGTAGCAAAAAAGAGAACGACTGGAATGTCACTCTAAACTGGACACCAGTAGAAAAGGAGAAGACAACGAATGGAATGTCACTCTAACCTTGACACCAGTAGAAAAGGAGAAGAGAACGACTGTAATATCACTCTAGCCTGGACAC
>JAXRKP010001628.1:95000-105708 GCA_037039925.1 Doris montereyensis
ATCTGTCATACTTTATGCCTTATATTTGTACGAGCTGAAAGTTCTCAACATCTTCATGACCTGTCATACTATATGCCCTATCTTTGTTCTATGTGAAATTTCTAAACCCTTTGTGACATGTCAGACTGTATGCCTTACCTTTGTACAAGCTGAGATTTCTCATCATCTTTATGACATGTCAGACTATATACCTGATAGTTGTACAAGCTGAGATTTCTCATCATCTTTATGACATGTCAGACTATATACCTGATAGTTGTACAAGCTGAGATTTCTCATCATCTTTATGACATGTCAGACTATATACCTGATAGTTGTACAAGCTGAGATTTCTCATCATCTTTATGACATGTCAGACTATATATCGGATAGTTGTACAAGCTCAGATTTCTTAACGTCTTTATGACATGTCAGAACATATATCTGACAGTTGTACAAACTGAGATTTCTTAACGTCTTCATGACATGTCAGATTATATGCCTTATCTTTGTACTAGCAAAGATTTCTCAACCTCTTCATGACCTCTCAGATTACATGCCTTATCTTTGTACTAGCGAAGATTTCTCAACCTCGTCATGACCTGTCAGATTATATGCCTTATCTTTGGACTAGCGAAGATTTCTCAACCTCTTCATGACATGTTAGAATATATGCCTTATCTTTGGACAAGCTAAGCTTTTTCTACCTCTTCATGACATGGCAGATTATATGCCGTATCTTTGTACAAGCTAAGATTTCTCAACCTCTTCATGACATGTCAGAATATATGTCTTATCTTTGTACAAGCTAAGATTTCTCAACCTCTTCATGACATGTCAGAATATATGCTGTATCTTTGTACAAACTAAGATTTCTCAACCTCTTCATGGGCTGTCACACTATATGTCTTATCTTTGTACAAGCTACGATTTCTCAACGTCTTCATGGCCTGTCACACTATACGCCTCATCTTTATACAACTGAGCTTTCTCAACCCTTTATGGCCTGTCAGACAATACGCCTCATTTTTATACAACTGAGCTTTCGCAATCCTTTGTGACCTGTCAGACAATACGCCTCATTTTTATACAACTGAGCTTTCACAATCCTTTGTGATCTGTCAGACAATATGCCCCATCTTTATATAACTGAGCTTTCTCAACCCTTTATGGCCTGTCAGACAATGTGCCTTATCTTTGTTCATCTGAATTTTCTCAACTCTTTATGGCCTGTCAGACAATATGTCAAATTGTTATACAACTAAGCTTTCTCAACCCTTTATGACCTGTCAGACAATATGTCAAATTATTATACAACTAAGCTTTCTCAACCCGTTATGACCTGTCAGACAATATGTCAAATTGTTATACAACTAAGCTTTCTCAATCCTTTATGGCCTGCCAGACAATATGTCAAATTGTTATACAATTGACCTTTCTCAACCCTTTATGACCTGTCAGACAATATGCCTCATCTTTATACAACTAAGCTTCCTCAACCCTTTATAGCCTGTCATACAATATTTCAAATTGTTATACAACTAAGCTTTCTCAACCCTTTATGGCCTGTCAGACAATGTGCCTCATCTTTATACAACTAAGCTTTCTCAACCCTTTATTGCTTGTCAGACAATGTGCCTCATCTTTGTACAAGCTGAACTTTCGCAACCTTTTATGACCTGTCAGATAATGTGCCTCATCTTTGTACAAACAGAACTTTCTCAACCCATTATGGCCTGTCAGATGATGTGCCTCATCTTTGTACAAGCTGAGCTTTGCAACCCTTTATGGCCTGTCAGACAATGTGCCTCATCTTTATACAACTAAGTTTTCTCAACCCTTTATGGCCTGTCAGACAATGTGCCTCATCTTTGTACAAGCTGAACTTTTGCAACCCTTTATGGCCTGTCAGACAATTTACCTCATCTTTATACAAGCTGAGCTTTCTCATCCCTTTATGGTTTGTCAGACAGTATGACTCATCATGGCCAGTCAGAAAATTTGTGCCTCATCTTTATACAAGCTGAACTTTCGCAACCCTTTATGGCCTGTCAGACAATGCGCATCATCTTTATACAAGCTGAGCTTTCGCAACCCTTTATTTGTTTGTCAGATAATGTGCCTGATCTTTGTACAAGCTGAACTTTCGCAACCTTTTATGGCCTGTCAGATAATATGCCTCATCTTTGTACAAGCTGAACTTTCGCAACCCTTTATGGCCTGTCAGATAATGTGGCTCATCTTTGTACAAGCTGAACTTTCTCATCCCTTTATGGCCTGTCAGACAATTTACCTCATCTTTGTACAAGCTGAGCTTTCTCAACCCTTTATGGCCTGTCAGACAATGTGCCTCATCTTTATACAAGCTGACCTTTCTCAACCCTTTATGGCCTGTCAGACAATATGTTTTATCTCAGTACAAGCGGAGCTTTCTCATCCCTTTATGGCCTGTCAGACAATATGCTTTATCTCAGTACAAGCGGAGCTTTCTCATCCCTTATGGCCTGTCAAACAATTTACCTCATCTTTATACAAGCTGAGCTTTTTCTCATCCCTTTATGGTTTGTCAGACAGTATGCTTTATCTCAGTACAAGCTGAGCTTTCTCAACCTTTTATGGCCTGTCAGACAATATGCTTTATCTCAATACAAGCTGAGCTTTCTCAACCCTTTATGGCCTGTCAGACAATATGCTTTATCTCAATACAAGCTGAGCTTTCTCAACCCTTTATGGCCTGTCAGACAATATGCCTTATCTTTGTACTAACTGAGCTTTCTCAACCTCTTCATGGCATTTCAGACAATGTGCCTTATTGTTGTACAAATTGAGCTCTCTAGATCTGAGTAGTGAGATAAATTGGAGAAAATGAAATTGTTTAAAGATTACCAATCTTATATTATCTTATATTGACAACAGTGAAATAATATTCTTTTTAAAAGATATGCGTGAAAGCAGGCAACAGATTAAGGCCTACCTCATCGCAAAAACTTTGGCGTTGATCTCTTGTGACGATAACATTTGTCATGATGACGAACGAGTTGTCTCCCTGAACAAAATTAAAATCAAAACAAAAACCCCAAAGAGTTCAAATTCAATTCAATATAAATATTTTAAAAAATAATTATTCCTATGCACACAATAAAATGACAATGCGCAAAGTCTACTTTAAAGTTTAGCATTGACCAAAACCACTTTCCACATACAGAGATTCAAACATGGACAACGTGCTACACAGCACAGTTACAACAGAGAGAGAGAGAGAGAGAGAGAGAGAGAGAGAGAGAGAGAGAGAGAGAGAGAGAGAGAGAGAGAGAGAGAGAGAGAGAGAGAGAGAGAGAGAGAGAGAGAGAGAGAGAGAGAGAGAGAGAGAGAGAGAGAGAGACAGACAGACAGACAGAGACAGAGACAGAGACAGAGACAGAGACAGAGACAGAGACAGAGACAGAGACAGAGAGAGAGACAGATAGATAGACAGACAGACAGACAGACAGACAGACAGACAGACAGAGACAGAGACAGAGACAGAGACAGAGACAGAGACAGAGACAGACAGGCATACAGACAGACAGACAGACAGAGAACAAAATAATGAACCACAGGAAACCCATGAGTAAATCTTACACTTTTCATGAATACTTAACACTTCTATTATTGTTTTTGCTTGCCATACATCTCCCAGGTAGATAGTATTTGTTAGGTATTCAAAACAAAGAAAAAGGAAAGAAAAAAGAACACAACTTGTTTTGTTTTAGATAAAGTTGGTATTTAAGCTCCCAATTATGTTTCTTTCATTTTTAGCCTGTTACAATCTTGAAATAATTTTCATTCGATTTCGAAGATTATACAAACTTCCATCGATGGCATTACGATCCATGGGACCAGAGACTACTCAGGATTCTATAGCGTGAAGCTGAACTCCTCCTGGATAGGGCTCTTATCTGACGAAGGTGTTAACTCTTTTGGTGTGAAGGCATGGCAGCCCTCCCTCCCACCTTCTCCCGCCCGGTCTTACTGTACTAGGGAAAATTAGTTCAGGTGACGATACATGTTTGAGCCAGGGGATAGGGGCTATGTGTATTTGACAACTTGGTCTAGTTGATCTCCAATTAAGAAACATTAAAAATTTACCGAACCGGATAAACTATTCGCAGTTCTTTTTTTTTTTACGAGAGCTTTAACGAATACAATCATTCACTTAATCGAATGATTTATTATTTGCTGTTCTCCGTATTAGTCTTATCTAATCCCTTCGGAGACAGACGATAAGAAGGAGATCACGTTGGTAGATTATAACACTATTTGCACTTTAAGATCCCTTAGCTGTTTACAGGGCAATCCAGACAGAGTAAAAGTCATACAAAAACTCCGAGATCACCTTAGTTGTGGATGTTGGTAAATCAAATCAAATAAAACCCCACAAAATAAACATAATTTAAGGGAGAACCTTTGCACATCAAATAATAGGCATACTATCCACAAGAACGTGATTTAAAACGACTGGTTTATCTCGCTATCGGCCTTGTCATACGACTTTCGCAAGTCACAATCAATTTTTTTATATAGTTCATTGTAGTCCAATGATCTCAAGTCACAATCTACTATTTTTATACAGTTACATGTAGTCTAATGATCTCAAGTCACAATCAACTTTTTTTTTTATACAGTTCAATGTAGTCTAATGACTTCAAGTCACAATCCACTTTTAATAACGTTCAATGTAGTCCAATGATCTCAAGTCACAATCCAGTTTTTATACAGTTCAATGTAGTCCAATGATCTCAAGTCACAATCCAATTTTTATACAGTTCAATGTAGTCTAATGATCTCAAGTCACAATCAACTTTTTTTATACAGTTCAATGTAGTCTCCAATGATCTCAAGTCACAATCCACTTTTTATACAGTTAAATGTAGTCCAATGATCTCAAGCCACAATCCAGTTTTTATACAGTTCAATGTAGTCCAATGATCTTAAGTCACAATTTAATTTTTATACAGTTCAATGTAGTCCAATGATCTCAAGTCACAATCAACTTTTATACAGTTAAATGTAGTCCAATGATCTCAAGTCACAATCCAGTTTTTATACAGTTCAATGTAGTCCAATGATCTCAAATCACAATCCAATTTGTATACAGTTCAATGTAGTCCAATGATCTCAAGTCACAATCCACTTTAAATACAGTTCAATGTTGTCCAATGATCTTAAGTCACAATCCAGTTTTTATACAGTTCAATGTAGTCCAATGATCTCAAGTCACAATCCACTTTAAATACAGTTCAATGTAGTCCAATGATCTCAAGTCACAATCCACTTTAAATACAGTTCAATGTAGTCCAATGATCTCAAGTCACAATCCACTTTAAATACAGTTCAATGTAGTCCAATGATCTCAAGTCACAATCCAGTTTTTTACAGTTCAATGTAGTCTAATGATCTCAAGTCACAATCCAGTTTTTATGCAGTTCAATGTAGTCAATGATTATCACAATGCTTTGAAATAAGTAACATGTATTTGTGTTGGTGTTTAAATTATGTATGCAATGTCTTGATTTATGTTCAAAGTCAATAAAAACTATTCAATTATTATAATTATTTTTTATATAGTTCAATGTAGTCTAATGATCTCAAGTCACAATCCAGTTTTTATTATTATTATAACTTATTATCACCTATCTTTGAAATAAGTTTGTTATGCGTAACATGTTATTGTGTTTTTGTGTGTAAATTATGTATGCATATGTCTTGATTTATGTATTTTATCAATGTTTTCTTCTTCTTCTTCTTCTTCTTCTTCTTCTTCTTCTTCTTCTTAAAAACTATTTATTATTATTATAATTATTCTTATTATTATAATTATTTTTTATTGCTTCTTCTTCTTCTTCTTCTTCTTCTTCTTCTTCTTCTTCTTCTTCTTCTTCTTCTTCTTCTTCTTCTTCTTCTTCTTCTTCTTCTTCTTCTTCTTCTTCTTCTTCTTCTTCTTCTTCTTCTTCTTCTTCTTCTTCTTCTTCTTCTTCTTCTTCTTCTTCTTCTTCTTCTTCTTCTTCTTCTTCTTCTTCTTCTTCTTCTTCTTCTTCTTCTTCTTCTTCTTCTTCTTCTTCTTCTTCTTCTTCTTCTTCTTCTTCTTCTTCTTCTTCTTCTTCTTCTTCTTCTTCTTCTTCTTCTTCTTCTTCTCGCTTCTCCTTCTCCTTCTTCTTCTTCTTCTTCTTCTTCTTCTCTTCTTCTTCTTCTTCTTCTTCTTCTTCTTCTTCTTCTTCTTCTTCTTCTTCTTCTTCTTCTTCTTCTTCTTCTTCTTCTTCTTCTTCTTCTTCTTCTTCTTCTTCTTCTTCTTCTTCTTCTTCTTCTTCTTCTTCTTCTTCTTCTTCTTCTTCTTCTTCTTCTTCTTCTTCTTCTTCTTTTCCTTCTCCTTCTTCCTTCTCCTTCTTCTTCTTCTTCTTCTTCTTCTTCCTTCTCCTTCTTCTTCTTCTTCTTCTTCTTCTTCTTCTTCTTCTTCTTCTTCTTCTTCTTCTTCTTCTTCTTCTTCTTCTTCTTCTTCTTCTTCTTCTTCTTCTTCTTCTTCTTCTTCTTCTTCTTCTTCTTCTTCTTCTTCTTCTTCTTCTTCTTCTTCTTCTTCTTCTTCTTCTTCTTCTTCTTCTTCTTCTTCTTCTTCTTCTTCTTCTTCTTCTTCTTCTTCTTCTTCTTCTTCTTTCTTCTTCTTCTTCTTCTTCTTCTTCTTCTTCTTCTTTCTCCTTCTCTCCATCTCCTTCTCCTTCTCCTTCTCCCTTCTTTTTCTTCTTCTTTTTCTTCTTCTTCTTCTTCTTCTTCTTCTTCTTCTTCTTCTTCTTCTTCTTCTTCTTCTTCTTCTTCTTCTTCTTCTTCTTCTTCTTCTTCTTCTTCTTCTTCTTCTTCTTCTTCTTTCTTCTTCTTCTTTCTTCTTCTTCTTCTTCTTCTTCTTCTTCTTCTTCTTTCCTTCTCCTTCTTCTCCTTTCTTCTTCTTCTCCTTCTTCTTCTTCTTCTTCTTCTTCTTCTTCTCTTCTTCTTCTTCTTCTTCTTCTTCTTCTTCTTCTTTCTTCTTCTTTCTTCTTCTTCTTCTTCTTCTTCTTCTTCTTCTTCTTCTTCTTTCTTCTTCTCTTCTTCTTCTTCTTCTTCTTCTTCTTCTTCTTCTTCTTCTTCTTCTTCTTCTTCTTCTTCTTCTTCTTTTTTCTTTCTTCTTCTTCTTCTTCTTCTTCTTCTTCTTATTATTATTACTATTATCAGTAGTGGTAGTATTAGTAATAGTATTATTATTATTAGTAGTAGTATTATTACCATTATTATTATTATTATTTTTCTTATTATTTTTATTTATTATTATTATTATTATTATTATTATTATTATTATTATTATTATTATTATTATTATTATTATTATTATTATTATTATAATAATAATAATTATTATTATTATTGTTATTATTATTATTATTTTTATTATTTTTATTAATATTATTCAGACAGGTAACTAACAGATAGCCCTAGCCATTGCGAGGGAATTCACTTCCTGGGAATAATAATGAATATGACGAACACACAAATTGTGGATGTGCTTGGCAAGAATAAACCATTAAAGGAATGATGAAGGAATAAAAAACGACGATAATGATGATGACAAATAAATAAATAAATGGATTTATAATCCGTATCCCCACACTAGTATAGGCTCACTGACTGTACATCGTTTATCCCCAAGCAGACCATTTCATTTAAAGTCCTTCTCAACTCCTGGGGGAGCACACACTACACAAGTCAAGTGAGGAAAGTAGAATGAAGTAACTGTCCCTAAAAGTAAAACTTCGTCAATAAAAATTAATTTGTGCTAGCTGCTTGAAGCATTGTCGTCGTGATTGCAAGCTCACAACACTACGTTTCATCTACAACGCTTCATGATGGTGATGCTGAGGATGATGCTGCTGATGATGGTGATGATGAGGATGATGATGATGATGAAGATGGCGATGAGGATGAGGAGGAGGAGGAGGAGGAAGAGGTGGAGGAGGAGGAAGAAGAAGATGCTGCTATTGCTCATGCTAATGACGGGGATGATTGGCATTTACAATTTAGAATCATGCAAGTTATTACTATGTGAGACTTCAAGTAATCAGCGGTATCCCATGTTCTTTGATCAATTTCGTCTGACACGTTACTGCCTGAGAACACGATCCCTCTGACATCGATGTGAACAGAACTGACGACATTGTCAAACACTTGGTACTCTTTTGGCAATATAATCAAAATTCTAGATGGACAGACAAGATTAAATGAATCAATTATGGTCATGAATTGATGGGAAAACAATATTGCTATCTAACAACAAACAGAACATGGAATGGAAAAGTGGAAAAGAAAATTACATTTCAATAGTGTGCCTATGTCTTTTCATGAAAAACAAGACAGAGAGAGAATTTTAGGTAATAAAAGAAAATAATGCAACCCGAAAAGTGTGAAAGTAATAAAATGAAAATACATCACGTTTAGCGCCGTTTGAAACATGGAATTCCCAAACCAACATTTTTTTCTTGATTGAAATGATGTAAGTGTGACTTGGGCACACTATTGAACTGACACTTTCAATTATATCAGCTCATAAATGTCTGAACCAATGCTGTGTGAGTGAACCCACGTACATCAGTCAGAAAATGTGTGCATAGTTGAGAAATGTCTGCGCACCATCTATACAAACATTTTTTTTCTTTATCTAACGTGCATTCTCATGCACATAATGCATTCAATTGGATTTTGTTTGGTCAAACTTTGCACGGCATCAAAAAATGTATGCAGGCGACACACAGATTAGACACTTACTTAAAGAATAAATTGCTCTTAACAAAGAATTATGCAGTACCAGGTAGCTGTTTAATTCTGTCAGTTCACACTACAGATAAGTAGAGTGTTCAGTTATGTATCTAATACAAGCGGTGCTCATTAGACTTCTAGTTCTACGGAATATCTTTCTTCTGAATTGAATTGAAGTGAATTGTTTTATCGCCATTTGTAATGTAAGCAGATAGCATACACTAGGAATTTGCTTTGATATTGCACATGACGTTAAAATTCGTATGACCCTCACAATGAGCAGATTTAAACAGTACATTATAATGATATTGATTACAATGATAATAAATACATTTTATAGCGCATCTACCCATTGTGGAAATTAGCTGTATTCGCTTTACATGATTGAAAAGTTGAAAAAGTGAACAAAAAAATTATAGACATAAAATATAAAGCTACATATAAAACACTGATACTATTCTATTTACATAAATTGTTTGTTTTTATAAATAACGATGAAAACATTGCATGAAGAAACGATGAAAGCACTACATCAAATATAAGAATGAATACATTATAATTCTATGGCATATCCATTCACACATTGTCTTCATACTCTTTCACATATTAACTACATTTAGCAACAACACGTAACGTGGAAATATTTCATAGCAGAATAACAATTCCTATCGCAGACTTGTATGGTTAAGTAAGTATATTAACTGTACAAACAACCAAGTTGTTTAAAGGTCGTTACGGCCCATCAAACCGGAGTTTATTCCGATTACTGTAACGTGAAGCGGAACAGGTGATAATCAACACCACCTGAACAGGACACTATTCTAACGCAGGTTTTGTACTTTCAAGCTAGTGCTTGCACCAATTTGGATCTGGGTCGAGTTGGGGAGGAGGGGAGGGGGGTACGCATTAAGTGTATTGTCCAATGTACACATCGTAGGGCTTAGCTTTGCATGGAATCAATTCCATGATCTCATGATTCCAAGTCCGGTAGCCTAACCACTCGGCCACCTATGACACACAAGCATAAAAGTTCTTTGAAAAACCATTTGTTTTTGCTTTGAATTAGTAGCTGTAATAGTATTAGCAACAGCAGTTGTAGCCGTAGTAGTAGTAGTAGTAGTAGTAGTAGTAGTAGTAGTAGTAGTAGTAGTCGTAGTAGAGCAGTAGTAGTAGTAGTAGTACTAGTAGAGTAGTAGTAGTAGTAGTAGTAGTAGTCGTAGTAGTAGTAGTAGTAGTCGTAGTAGTAGTCGTAGTAGTAGTAGTAGTAGTAGTAGTAGTAGTCGTATAAATAGTAGTAGTAGTAGTAGTAGTAGTAATAGTAGTAGTAGTAGTAGTAGAAGTAGCAGTAGTAGTAGTCGAAGTAGTACTTGTAGTCGTAGTAGTAGTCATAGTAGTAGTCGTAGTAGTAGTCGTAGTAGTAGTAGTAGTAGTAGTATTAGTAACAGTAGTAGTAGTAGTAGTAGTAGTAGTAATAATATTAGTCGTTGTAGTAGTAGTAGTAGTAGTAGTAGTAGTAGTAGTAGTAGTCGTAGTAGTAGTAGTAGTAGTCGTAGTAGTAGTAGTTATAGTAGTAGTAGTAGTAGTAGTAGTAGTAGTAGTAGTAGTAGTCGTAATAGTTGTAGTAGTAGTAGTAGTAGTAGTAGTAGTAGTAGTAATAGTAGTAGTAGTAGTAGTAGCAGTAGTAGTGGTAGTAGTAGTAGTCGTCGTCGTCATAGTAGTAGTAGTAGTAGTAGTAGTAGTAGTAGTAGTAGTAGTAGTAGTAGTAGTAGTAGTAGTAGTAGTAGTAGTAAAACCATTAACTTGGAAGGCAGAAGTTCAAATGTCTTATTGGCAGGGTACAATACACACACAGGCTAAAGTGCTTTACTGAAACTCTCAACTCTGTGTGTGGGACCTGGAGAAGGAGAGACATGGTGGC
>JAXRKP010001629.1:0-2500 GCA_037039925.1 Doris montereyensis
ATTTTGGCGAAGTCAAGCTAGCTGTTGTTCCATTTTGGCGAAGTCAAGCTAGCCGTTGTTGCATTTTGGTGAAGTCAAGCTAGCCGTTGTTGCATTTTGGCGAGTCAAGCTAGCCGTTGTTGCATTTTAGCGAAGTCCAAGCTGGCCGATGCTGCATTTTGGCGAAGTCAAGCTAGCAGTTGTTGCATTTTGGCGAAGTCAAGAATGAGGCTGAATGGGGAGAAAGAAGACAAAATGAGGCTGAACGGGAGAAGAGGAAGATGAATGAGGCTGAACGGGGAGAAAAGAAGATGAATGAGGATGAACGGAAAGAAGACGAATGAGACTGAAAGGGGAGAAAGAAGATGAACGAAGCTGAACGGGGAGAATGAAGCACGAATGAGGCTGAACAGGAGAATGAAGACGAAGGAGCTTGCACTAAATTAAACGAAGGAAAAAAAATAAGTAACATATTTTTCGAAATTACAGAAATTCAGTCACAATTTGTTTTGCACCCGAATCTCAAAGAAATTGATCTATCTGGGATCAGAATGAAATCAAAACTAGGAGTAACAGTGGACGCGACAAGGACATGGATATCAAGAATTGGATTTTGTCAATACACATGTAATTTCATATCCCCCGTCATCCATTCCCGTAAAGAAGAAGATGAAAGAGAGATAGAGAGTAACATAGAAAGAGAGAGAGAGAGAGAGAGAGAGAGAGAGAGAGAGAGAGAGAGAGAGAGAGAGAGAGAGAGAGAGAGAGAGAGAGAGAGAGAGAGAGAGAGAGAGAGAGAGAGAGAGAGAGAGAGAGAGAGAGAGAGAGAGAGAGGAGAGAGAGCAACGAAAGGAGATGAAGAGAGGAGAGAGAGAGAGAGAGAGGGGAGGAGGGAGAGAGAGAGAGAGAGAGAGAGAGAGAGAGAGAGAGAGAGAGAGAGAGAGACGAACATTAGATATATACTTTAAAGATTGAATAAGCAGCTTAATGAAGCCCATTTCTTGAACCATTTCAGTTCCCCTACCTAACCATATATAAGATTATTTGAAAGCCCCATAGCAACGTTTGTGTTTGTGTGTTGAAGATGCTTTGCTGACATTTATGAATATCATCTGTAAGTATCTTGATAAATCAAATTAATGTTTTAGATTGCTGTTTGTCAGGGGTTTTTTTTATCAGCTTTTAACACGATTAAACCCGAATATAATTATTCAAAAACTACTGGATATTAAATATCTAACCAAAACACTCCTCTCTTAATTTGCAGTTGACACAACCATGCAGGGTTTTATATCAAACGGCCATCATCTTCCTCGTTGTGGCTTACGCTATTTAGCACGTTGCCAACCATTCCCCGTTGCCCTCCTCTCCACACTCCACGTTGTTTCGTGTTAACTGCTTCTTGTAAAATCCGAGTTGGTGGTGATGTCCAAACGTGTTTTGTCTTCACTAGTTCTTGTAAAATCCGAGTTGGTGGTGATGTCGGACGTGTTTTGTCTTCACTAGTTCTTGTAAAATCCGAGTTGGTGGTGATGTCGGACGTGTTTTGTCTTCACTAGTTCTTGTAAAATCCGAGTTGGTGGTGAGTGATGTTGATTGTCTTCACTAGTTCTTGTAAAATCGAGTTGGTGGTGATGTCGGACGTGTTCTGACTTCACTGCTTCTTGTAAAATCCGAGATGGTGTGATGTCAAACGTGTCTTCACTAGTTCTTGTAAAATCCGAGATGGTGATGATGTCAAACGTGTTTTGTCTTCACTAGTTCTTGTAAAATCCGAGTTAGTGTGATGTCAAACGTGTTTTGTCTTCACTAGTTCTTGTAAAATCCGAGTTGGTGGTGATGTCAAACGTGTTTTGTCTTCACTAGTTCTTGTAAAATCCGAGTTGGTGGTGATGTCGGACGTGTTTTTGTCTTCACTGCTTCTTGTAAAATCCGAGTTGGTGGTGATATCGGACGTGTTTTGTCTTCACTAGTTCTTGTAAAATCCGAGTTGGTGGTGATGTCGGACGTGTTTTTGTCTTCACTAGTTCTTGTAAAATCCGAGTTGGTGGTGATGTCAAACGTGTTTTGTCTTCACTAGTTCTTGTAAAATCGAGTTGGTGGTGATGTCGGACGTGTTTTGTCTTCACTGCTTCTTGTAAAATCCGAGTTGGTGGTGATATCGGACGTGTTTTGTCTTCACTAGTTCTTGTAAAATCCGAGTTGGTGGTGATGTCGGACGTGTTTTGTCTTCACTAGTTCTTGTAAAATCCGAGTTGGTGGTGATATTAAACGTGTTTTGTCTTCACTAGTTCTTGTAAAATCCGAGTTGGTGGTGATGTCGGACGTGTTTTGTCTTCACTGCTTCTTGTAAAATCCGAGTTGGTGGTGATATCGGACGTGTTCTGTCTTATCACCGTTATTACGCATGTGGTGTGATGTCTGACACGAACTCTTATCCCTTCTATGAATCCAGATGTTGCTAGTTTTTCTAGTTCATTTTGTCTCCTCACATGGCCAAAAATCTCATTTGCCTTGACTT
>JAXRKP010001629.1:7500-20000 GCA_037039925.1 Doris montereyensis
AAAAAATAAAAATAATAAAAAATTGTAAAACCGATTTGTATGTGTGTGTGTGTGTATGTCTGTGTGTGTGTGTGTGTGTGTGAGAGAGAGAGAGAGAGAGAGAGAGAGAGAGAGAGAGAGAGAGAGAGAGAGAGAGAGAGAGAGAGAGAGAGAGAGAGAGTGAGAGAGAGAGGGGAAGAGAGAGAGAGAGAGAGAGAGAGAGAGAGAGAGTGAGAGAGGGAGAGAGAGAGAAGAGAGAGAGAGAGAGAGAGAGAGAGAGAGAGAGAGAGAGACAGAGAGAGAGAGAGAGAGAGAGAGAGAGAGAGAGAGAGAGAGAGAGAGAGAGAGAGAGAGAGAGAGAGAGAGAGAGAGAGAGAGAGAGAGAGAGAGAGAGAGAGAGAGAGAGAGAGAGAGAGAGAAGAGAGAAGAGACAAACAGACAGACAGACAGACAGAGACAAACAGAGACAGAGACAGAAACAGAGACATAGACAGAGACAGAGACAGACAGATACATAGACAGAGACAGATACAGAAACAGAGACAGACAGAGACTGAGACAGGAGAGCCATATGTGTCTAAATATATATGTTAGATGTTGACACACACGTGGAGGCTTGTAGACATTCACAGATATTCATAATATAATATCAATATGATATGTGTATATTAATACATTACATCATATCACCTTGACACCATAGCTTCTTGAAATTCGAGATTAGATACATAACTAATTGATAATAAACTTAGAATTTCTTATCTTGTCCTTTCGTTAGATTTGTCTTCTCCTATTTAACCTGAATATTTCCATGTTATCGTATCGACCTCATCTGATTAGGAATTATCTGTTGTTAGTCTACAATATCCAGATTAGTTTTCCCTTATCCTGTTCAGTCTGATCAGATATTTTATCCCCGTTTATCTTATAAGTTTTCTCTTCTTTTGCTTCATCTTATTTCATTTATCTGATCATTTCTCGACAGCTGTCGAAATCAGCTTATGAGTCAAAGGGTCAAAAGAACATCGGTGGAGATTGTTTTGGACACATCCTCAGGAGAGATGAGACAATATCAGCTCAAACAGCAACCCATACATACTATATTCCAATACCATACATAAATACATAATACATACATACATACATACATACATACATACATACATACATACATACATACATACATACATACATACATACATACATACATATATACTACATTGAGGGACCGTAATGAGAGGAAGAACACACTCAACCCCGACCTTCAAAACACCAGTCTGCGGAACGACGAAACTCAATTGGATAAGACACATAGATGTCAATACAATTAAAAACCTAATTGGATAAGACACATACATGTCAATACAACTAAAAACCCAATTGGATAAGACACATAGATGTCAATACAACTAAAAACCCAATTGGAAAAGATACATACATGTCAATACAACTAAAAACTCAATTGAATAAGACACATAGATGTCAATACAACTAAAACCCAATTGGATAAGACACATACATGTTAATACAACTAAACACCCAATTGGATAAGACACATAGATGTCAATACAACTAAAAACTCAATTGAATAAGACACATAGATGTCAATACAACTAAAAACTCAATTGAATAAGACACATACATGTCAATACAACTAAAAACCCAATTGGATAAGACACATAGATGTCAATACAACTAAAAACTCAATTGAATAAGACACATAGATGTCAATACAACTAAAAACCCAATTGGATAAGACACATAGATGTCAATACAACTAAAAACTCAATTGGATAAGACACATAGAAGTCAATACAACTAAAAACTCAATTGAATAAGAGACATAGATGTCAATACAACAAAAAACTCAAATGGATAAGACACATACATGTCAATACAACTAAAAACTCAATTGAATAAGACATAGATGTCAATACAACTAAAAACCCAATTGGATAAGACACATAGATGTCAATACAACTAAAAACTCAATTGGATAAGACACATACATGTCAATACAACTAAAAACTCAATTGGATAAGACACATAGATAAGTCAATACAACTAAAAACTCAATTGGATAAGACACAATTGGATAAGACACATACATGTCAATACAACTAAAAACTCAATTGGATAAGACACATAGATGTCAATACAACTAAAAACTCAATTGGATAAGACACATACATGTCAATACAACTAAAAACCCAATTGGATAAGACACATACATGTCAATACAACTAAAAACTCAATTGATAAGACACATAGATGTCAATACAACTAAAAACTCAATTGAATAAGACACATAGATGTCAATACAACTTAAAACCCAATTGGATAAGACACATACATGTCAATACAACTAAAAACCCAATTGGATAAGACACATAGATGTCAATACAACTAAAACTCAATTGGATAAGACACATAGATGTCAATACAACTAAAAACTCAATTGGATAAGACACATAGATGTCAATACAACTAAAAACTCAATTGAATAAGACACATAGATGTCAATACAACTAAAAACTCAATTGAATAAGACACATAGATGTCAATACAACTAAAAACTCAATTGGATAAGACATACATGTCAATACAACTAAAAACTCAATTGGATAAGACATACATGTCAATACAACTAAAAACCCAAATGCAGATAAGACACATACATATCACACCGACTAAAAATCCAAATGGAGAAGACACATACAATATCACAAATACTATAAACCCAAAGGAGAAGACACATACATGTTAATACAACTAAAATCCAATTGGATAAGACACATAGATGTCAATACAACTAAAAATCCAATTGAGAAGACACATAGATGTCACAACGACTAAAAACTCAAGGGAGAAGACACATACATGCCACAAACAACTAAAAACAGCAATAGACCTACTTGCTTTATAAGCTAAAAAGCACTAGGAGAAGACACATACATGCCACAAACAACTAAAAAACAGAATTGGATAAGACACATACAATTTGGAAAGTTCTAGAAGGAGAAGAACAACATGTCAATACAAAAAAACTAAAAACAGAAATAGATCTACTTGCTTTGGAAAGACTCTGGCATTCAATACAATCGAGACAGAAAAAGAGACATCACAAAACGACTAATCAACACTGGCATGGAAGGCTTTTTTCTATACAACGTAAAAAATTCTTAGGCGAGGCATTTTACTTAACTTTCATCACTTGACTCAGGTGAAGAATGAGTACTACTATAAGGTAGATACAGATCTTGTCAGGAGTGTTAGTGCAAAGCAGCCTAACAGGTTTCTGTAATGTATGTTCTCCCAAAGGAATTGAGAATGACTTTGAATGAAATGGCCAGTTGGGGATAAACGATGTACTCAGTAGAGCCTGCACTTTTGCGGAGACAACGTACTGTAAATGAATCTTTACCTTTATTTTTCTTTAGACCAACATTAACTCCAACACAGTATAGGAAGCGTCTCTATTTACTGTGAGGATTTCCAGACAGAAAAAGAGATTCCACTACTAATACTATGGAACTTACTACTGCTACAACTACTGTGCTACTACTACTACTGCTGCTACTAACTTCTACTACTACTACTACTGCTACTGCTGCTAGATCTACTACTACAAAGCTACTGCTGCTACTACTACTACTACTACTGCTACTACTGAATACTACTACTACTACTACTACTACTACTACTTTAGATGCTACTAATATCTTTACTACTTTTAGGACTACTGTAACACATTGCTGTAATTTACTGCTAATACTATAACCCTACTACTACTACAACAACTGTTAACTACTTACTGTTGCTACTACTACTACTACTACTACTACTTTACTACCACTACTACTACTACTACTACTGCTACTACTACTACTACTACTACTACTACTACTACTGTACTACACGCTACTACTTCAAATGTACTATTATAAACACCAACACCAACTGTTAACATTATTACTACTACTACTACTACTACTACTACTACTACTACCTACTACTACTACAACTATACCTACTTACTACTACTTCTACTACTACTACTACTGCTGCTACTACTTACTACTACTACTACTACTACTACTACTACTACCAACTACTACTACTACTACTACTACTACTAATACTACTAATAATAATAATTACAATACTACTACTACTACTACTACTACTACTACTACTATTACTATTAATAATAATACTAATAATAATACTGCTGCTGCTGTCTTAATACTACTACTACTATTACTACTGGCACTACTACTACTACTACTACTGCTACTACTACTACTACTACTACTACTACTACTACTACTACTGCTACTACTACTGCTGTACTACTACTACTACTATACCTACTACTGCAACTACTAATAATAATACTAATAACTACTATTAATAATAATACTACTACTACTACTAATATACTACTACTAACTACTACTACTACTACTACAACTATTGAGCGCCAAACTACTGCTGCTGATGCTCGACTTACTACTTACTTACTACTACTACTACTAATACTACTACTACTACTACAACTATATAAAACTGCTACTACTGCTAATGATTCTACTACTACTAACAAACTACTACTACTAGTTACAGTTGTAAAACGCTAAAGTACTACTACTACTACTACTACTACTAGGAACTATCCTGTCTCATCTGATAATATCTATTTTATCTTCCATCTTTCAGCAATACGGCCTGCATAGCCACACTGTTGTAGGATTCGACAGACAGGTCGGAATGTGGGTAAGGTAACCACAGGAAATAAAGGCCAGGTATATGAATATGTCATATGTTATTATACGATATGAGGCCAAGAATCGAACTCTGGACTTTTTTTGCAAAGCCTGTGTAACAGGTTCCTCTTACCTACCACCCCATCCTCCTCCCATCCACCCGGACGCCCCTAAACATGTTGTAACGGACAGAAGGAAATGGAAGAGAAAGAAAGATATATCTGCAAGCTTGGAGCACGCGGGTCAGAGCAAGAGTCACGTGAAACATGCGTTGTGCTCAGCGACGTGGAAGTCGCTGTGGTTGCAGCCAAGTGCTCCTTTTGTACGCTTGTGATCACAAATCGCGCTAAAAATAAACCCAAACATAACGCAACGTTAGTTCAATTCTGGTAAATTCTGTCGTATATCTTCTCTGAAGTGCTCTTAGTTAAACTGCCTCTCCTTTCACTGGGAAATGACGCAAGTAAACTCAAATATATTGGCAGAACTACGGTCCTAGAAACGTAGGATTTTGGTTGTTGTTATGTTTGGTTTTGTTTTTTAACTTACAACAACAAAACCCGGAGGAGAAATGCAATTACAACGAAAATGAAAGACGAAAGAAGAATAAATAAAACTGCCGGAACAGAGATAGAAAAGATCATTGATATCAAACAGCAGTTAGTGTCTTAGACGATAAATTGACGTGTTCAATACCGAAGCAGAGAAATAGACTACAAGAGACCATCTTTATAATTTTATTTGATTTTACCCACACACACGACTTAAGTGTTCATGAGGTTTTGGTAGGATTTTTAATGTTGCCTGGACTGTCAAGGGATTTCTAACATACACAAGAGGTCTGCGCAAATGACATCCTTTTATCGTCCGTCTCGATGGAACTAGGTGTCGATCCACAGTGGGGGGAGGGGGTGGGGGAAGGGGTGGTTAAATTTTACTCGAAAAAATCAAAACACTGTTTCCACCGTCGGGGTTTGAACCCACGACCTATTGGTTGAGACGCCTACACCTTTGCCTCTGGATCACCGACTCCCTTCATCATTCATATAAAAAATCAATCGGTACCTCAGGTTTTATATTCAATGCCGCAGCAGAGAGATAGAAAAGATCATTCAAAATCCAATACAGCGTCTGAAATCGAACGTTCAATGTTATGACAAAGAGATGCCACAGACCGTTCATATCAGAAATCAATTCATGTCTCAAATTCGATATCATGAAAACAGAATTAACATTGATAATAATGAGCGAGCAGTGCATTCGCACATGGACGAGTCACAACTAGGATAATTTCATACACGTTCATCATTCTATCAGCTATCAATGGCCACACTATAATATGCACTTTGGCAGGTAACGTAGGAATAAACTGCATCTAATCTGATCGTATCTTGCCTTTCATCTCTAGTGTAAACAATCTGGCAAGCCAAAAGCGAGCAGACTCGGTGGAGAAACGTACCTCACGATGAGCAGCCGATGAGCAACGGCACGGAACGTTCAGGGCTATCAGGGCCCGTCAGTGTGGAATCCGAGAATTATTATCACTAACGTACGGCAGGTAATTGTTTTTGCTTCTGTTTTACAGTCAACAAAGGCATCGGTTTTAGACTCGCCAGATAAGCATTCAGTGAAAAGTAAATTTGACTTTTCGTTTTTTTTTTTTCGTTTTTTGTTTTGGTTGTCTTTTTTTGTTTTGTGTCTGAGACTACGAGTCGTTCACGTTGTTTCCATGGAATTTGAAGAAATTATGGTAAGAGATTATGGTAAACAAGGTGAGCACAAAATCATAAGCGTACAGATTATAAGAATGCAAAGAGCAAAGGTGGTAAGAGTAAGGTTAAGAAAAACATAAGAGATTAAATGGAAAAAGAGTAGAAACAGACAGGGTACATATCGTGAAGGGTAGAAGCAGACAGGGTACATGTCGTGAAGAGTAGAAACAGACAGGGTACATGTCGACTTGAAGGGTAGAAACAGACAGGGTACATATCGAGAAGAGTAGAAACAGACAGGGTACATATGAAGAGTCGTACATGTCATGAAGGGTAGAAACAGACAGGGTACATGTCGTGAAGGGTAGAAACAGACAGGGTACATGTCGTGGGTGAAACAGACAGGGTACATGTCATGAAGGGTAAAAACAGAAGGGTACATGTCGTGAAGGGTAAAAACAGGTACACAATTGGCGAGTACATACATGTCGTGAAGGGTAGAAACAGACAGGGTACATGTCATGAAGAGTAGAAACAGACAAGGGAACATATCGTGAAGGTAGAAACAGACAGGGAACATATCATGAAGAGTAGAAACAGACAGGGTACATATCATGAAGAGTAGAAACAGACAGGGTACATGTCATGAAGAGTAGAAACAGACAGAACATATCGAGAAGAGTAGAAACAGACAGGGTACATGTCATGAAGAGTAGAAACAGACAGGGAACATATCATAAGAGTAAGAAACAGACAGGGTACATGTCATGAAGAGTAGAAACAGACAGGGTACATGTCATGAAGAGTAGAAACAGACAGGGTACATGTCATGAAGAGTAGAAACAGACAGGGTACATGTCATGAAGAGTAGAAACAGACAGGGTACATGTCATGAAGAGTAGAAACAGACAGGGTACATGTCATGAAGAGTAGAAACAGACAGGGTACATGTCATGAAGAGTAGAAACAGACAGGGTACATGTCATGAAGAGTAGAAACAGACAGGGTACATGTCATGAAGAGTAGAAACAGACAGGGTACATGTCATGAAGAGTAGAAACAGACAGGGTCATGTCATGAAGAGTAGAAGCAGACAGGGTACATGTCATGAAGAGTAGAAACAGACAGGGTACATGTCATGAAGAGTAGAAACAGACAGGGTACATGTCATGAAGAGTAGAAACAGACAGGGTACATGTCATGAAGAGTAGAAACAGACAGGGTACATGTCATGGAAACAGAAGGGTACATGTCATGAAGAGTAGAAACAGACAGGGTACATGTCATGAAGAGTAGAAACAGACAGGGTACATGTGGAGAAGAGTAGAAACAGACAGGGTACATGTCATGAAGAGTAGAAACAGACAGGGTACATATGGAGAAGAGTAGAAACAGACAGGGTACATGTCATTGAAGAGTAGAAACAGACAGGGTACATGTCGAGAAGAGTAGAAACAGACAAGGGTACATGTCATGAAGAGTAGAAACAGACTGAGTACATGTTATGAAGAGTAGAAACAGATGTACATGTCATGAAGAGTAGAAACAGACAGAGTACATGTCGTGAAGAGTAGAAACAGACAGGGTACATATCATGAAGAGTAGAAACAGATTATATTATCATGAAGATAGAAACAGAAAGGGTATCATTAGTAGAAACAGACAGGGTAAATGTCGTGAAGAGTAGAAACAGACAGGGTACATGTCGTCGAAAAGAACATATCGAGAATAGTAGAAACAGACAGGGTACATGTCGTGAAGAGTAGAAACAGAAGGGTTATCATGTATGGTAGAAACAAACATATATCGAGAAAAATAGAAATGTGTAGTCGAATCAAAACAGACTATTATAATTGTAACAGATAAATAGATTAAGTAAAAGAAGATAATGGAGTAGACATTGGAACCACGTAGATATTGGTGGAATATAAATTGTTACTGTCAAATTAATGGATTAAATTGTTACTGTCAAATTAATGGATTAAATTGTTACTGTCAAATTAATGGATTAAATTGTTACTGTCAAATTAATGGATTAAATTGTTACTGTCAAATTAATGGATTAAATTGTTACTGTCAAATTAATGGATTAAATTGTTACTGTCAAATTAATGGATTAAATTGTTACTGTCAAATTAATGGATTAAATTGTTACTGTCAAATTAATGGATTAAAAATTGAAGTTAAAGAAAGTTAAAAAAAGTAGATATTGTAAGAGTTCAAATCGATGGATTAAAAATTGAATGAGTAGACATTGCAAGAAAATAGAAATTAACACCATACAATGTGTAAGAGAGTAGAAATTGTAAGTCGTAACTGTAAGGATAGAAATTGTAGTAGTAGTTGGAAGATTAGACTTTGTAAGTATTAATTGTTAGAGTAAAATTTGTAAGCAGTAATTGTAAGAGCAGAAATTGTAACTAGTAAGTAATTTTTAGAGTAGAATTTGTAACTAATAAGTAATTGTAAAGAGTAGAATTTGTAACTTGTAAGTAATTGTAAGAGTAAAATTTGTAACTAGTAAGTAATTATAAAGAGTAAAATTTGTAAGTAGTAATTGTAAGATTAGAATTTGTAAGTAGAAATAGTAAAAGTAGAAATTGTAAGTAGTAATTGTAAGAGTAGAAATTGTAAAAGATTAATTGTAACAGTAGAATTTGTAAAGATTAACTGTAGAGTAAAATTTGTAAATAATTAACTGTAAGAGTAGAATTTGTAAAATATTAACTGTAAGAGTAGAATTTGTAAAAGATTAATTGTAAGAAAATTAATTGTAAACGAATTAATTGTAAGAAAATTTATTGTAGAAAGATTAATTGTAAGAGAATTAATTGTAAGAAAATTAATTGTAAGAAAATTCATTGTAAGAGAATTAATTGTAAGAAAATTAATTGTAAGAAGATGAATTGTAGAAAGATTAATTGTAAGAGTAAAATAGTGGCAACTGTAAAAATTGTTTAAGTTAAAGAAAATCGTCCCTTTGTCTTTGCGTCAATATCATGTAAGAACGTTGCAAGTTTACAATGATAACTAGACACAGATAATGAAAATCCTTATCACTTAGTTAATACAAATGAAGAGTCAATAATAGCGATGACGATAAATATAATATGTCTTCAGATTTCATTCAAAGAGAACATTTCACTTTATCAGAGGATGGTATATGTCCTCAGATTTCATTCAAACAGAACATTACACTTCGTCAGAGGATGGTATATGTCCTCAGATTTCATTCAAAGAGAATATTTCACTTTGTCAGAGGATAGTATATGTCTTCAGATTTCATTCAAAGAGAACTTTTCACTTTGTCAGAGGATAGTCAAAACGCGAAGCACAGCATTGCAAGTTTAATAGTCTGCTTTCATCCTTTAAAAAATGTGTTTGCGAACAACGTTGACTAAATCTGATAACATCTGGCGTTAGGTGGAAAAAAAATCTGTCACAGCACCATTCTTGTCTGATGCTTGACACATGCAATTCAAATTCAAACACCTCTCTCTCTCTCTCTCTCTCTCTCTCTTTCTCTATCTACGTAACATTCATTATCTCTTTATGAAAGAGACCAACATCAAAATTTAGAGTTACTTCAAAAATTTACCTTGAAACGATCTTCGATGAAAGAACATGGTAAGAAATCCAAGAGTGTTTATCACTTGTATTGTTGTGACTCGTAAAGAAAACCTACACACAACATGGCTGGGGTACAACCATTGCTTCGCAGACCCCAGGTTTCCCGTTGGAATGAACGAAGTAAATAAGGGAAAATAACCAGGTAAAAACACAGGTAGCAGAAGCGCAACGTGAGCAAAGATATTGGTGAGGACGAGTAACTACTACGCGTTGGTTGGGGTTGGAGGGAAAGGAGTGCAGGAAAGTCAGCAAGTATGAACAGTCAAGGACATGCACTAGTTATAGTAATGTTTAGATTTATATAGCGTCTATACATAAAAAATGTTCTAGGCGCTTTACAATGTCAACATTCCACAATTGAGTTAATTGATAACAAAAGTTACAAATATGTCTCCGGAAAAAATGTGTCTTCAACATTTTCTTAAAGGAAAAAACTAATTTGGCTCTTCTTGATGGTGGTTGGAAGAGTGTTTTAGATTTTTGGGTCCATTGAATGAGAAGACTTTCTCGCCTAATTTTGTGTTTGGAATAGGCGTGGGAAGGAAATCATCGATGTGTGTTTGTAAAAGGTTCATATAACACTATTATCATTAACGTATTATTCTAGTTTCATTTGTGTTGTAGACAGACTATTTATCATACGTCATAGCACTTAGATGTCCGTGAGGGACTGGGCTTTTTCCCCTGTAAAATTTTCCTTTCAGTATCGACTATCGGTCAACATTTTGAAGTCTGCAGCATAAAGGGTTAAATGAAAAGCATATTTTAAAAGGATGATTGCTGAAGTATAAACACAAATAATGAAATGTCAGGCGAAACTTTAGATCTTCATGATTATCATCATCATCATCATCATCATTATCATCATCACCATGATCATCATCATCCTCATCATCATCATCATCATCATAATACGAAGTCTTTCACCTCTACCAGGGTTAAGGCCACACAAAAGAGATTTCCATCTTTCCTTCTCCAATGAGATCTTTCTTAGCTCTTTCCAGGTGATATCCAGTTCCTTCCAATCATTTTCTATACTCTTTCTCAACGTGTCCATCGCATACTGACAGACAAACCTGTGATCAGGACGGAAATAGAAGTACATTGCACATGTCTTCGTTTCCTGTTGGAAAAGGTTAGTACTGCTTTGATAGGTTAGTACTGCTTTGATAGGTTAGTACTGCTTTGATAGGTTAGTACTGCTTTGATAGGTTAGTACTGCTTTGATAAGTGTTAGTACTGCTTTGATAGGTTAGTACTGCTTTGATAGGTTAGTACTGCTGACTCGTAATAATCCCACAGCGTGAAGCCGAAAGGTGATGATAATCACCTCATGAACAGGGGACTAGTCTGACGTAGGATTTTCACTCCTAAGCCAGTGCTTGTACCCATCTGTAGCTGGGTCCAGTAGGAAAATAATTATGTGTTAAGTGTCTTTCCCAAGGAACGCAACGTTGGACATAGCTTTGTTAGGATTTGAACCCTTTACCTCATGATCCCAAATCGGGCAGCATAAGCGCTCGCCTACTGATGCCACAATGAAGAGAAGGTTTGGTTAGAGATGTGATTTTGATGTTCATTTCATGTCAAGAGAAAGGTTGCTTAGAGATTTGATTTTGATGTTCATTTCATGTCACGAGAAAGTTTGGTTAGAGATGTGATTTTGATGTTCATTTCATGTCAAGAGAAAGTTTGGTTAGAGATGTAATTTTGATGTTCATTTCATGTCAAGAGCAAGTTTGCTTAGTGATGTGATTTTGATGTTCATTTCATGTCAAGAGAAAAGTTTGTTAGAGATATGATTTTGATGTTCATTTCATTTCAAGAGAAAGATTGGTTAGAGATGTGATTTTGATGTTCATTTCATGTCAAGAGAAAGGTTTGTTAGAGATTTGATTTTAATGTTCATTTCATGTCAAGAGAAATGTTGGTTAGAGATTTGATTTTGATGTTCATTTTATTTCAAAAGAAAGGTTGGTTAGAGATGTGATTTTGATGTTCATTTCATGTCAAGAGAAAGGTTGGTTAGAGATTTGATTATGATGTTCATTTCATGTCAAGAGAAAGTTTGGTTAGAGATGTGATTTTGATGTTCATTTCATGTCAAGAGAAAATTTGCTTAGAGATGTGATTTTGACGTTCATTTCATGTCAAGAGAAAGTTTGGTTAGAGGTGTGATTTTGATGTTCATTTCATGTCAAGAGAAAGGTTGGTTAGAGATATGATTTTGATGTTCATTTCATTTCAAGAGAAAGATTGGTTAGAGATGTGATTTTGATGTTCATTTCATGTCAAGAGAAAGGTTTGTTAGAGATTTGATTTTAATGTTCATTTCATGTCAAGAGAAAGGTTGGTTAGAGATATGATTTTAATGTTCATTTCATGTCAAGAGAAATGTTGGTTAGAGATGTAA
>JAXRKP010001629.1:25000-45000 GCA_037039925.1 Doris montereyensis
TTAGTCTCATTTCGAGAATCGTGGCACATACTTTTTCCTGGTACGTTAAGTAGTGATATCCCTCTATAGTTTGAGCATTCCATAGTTGTTCCTTTCTTGTATATGGTACCGTTCCTTATTCCAGTCGTCTGGCACCTGTTTGGACGTCCATGCTTGTTGACATATTGCATGTAGTAGTTGGTCTGCCTCTCTCCCTTGGTTTTTAATCCTTTCTGGATAAACTTGATCTGCTCCTGGGGCTTTTCTTAATTTCACTTTTCTTATAGCTGTTTGGATTTCTTCCATTGAGATATCTACATCTTCAGGTGTCTCATCTCCATTACTTGTTACTCTTAATAATTGATCTTTACTCCTTGTTTCATATGTTCTGGAGGGATTATGTAATAATTGGTGAAAATACTTTCTCCACGTTTCCATGATTTCGCTGTCTCCTTTCATTGTTTCTCCTTTTGCATTCTTAATTTGTCACATTGGGCATGTTTTGGTCTTTCTCATACTCTCCATTGCTCCCCAGACCAGTTTTTGATTTCCTTGATAGCTTTCTTGAAGTCTTTGTCCAAACTCTTCCCACTGTTCCTGTTTTGTTTTCCAAACTTCCTCTTTGGCGATAGTTCTTTTATTCAAGTAATCTATCCTATCGTCTGGTCTCTTTGTTTGCAATTATTTCTTCCAGGCATCCTTCTTTTCTTTGATCTTAGTCTTGACATTCTGGTTCCACCATGCTGTTCTTTTCCTATATCCTTTAATTTGTTTCCTACCACAGACCTCTTCAATACAACTGAGGAGTGTTTCTTTATATATTTGCCAGTATTCTTCTATTGTGCTTTCCTTCAGATCCATCTGCCTTTCACTTATAGATCTTTTTATCCTGGATTAGTTTAGTATATCTGTTTTATTATTGGTTTATTTAGATCTTCTATTTTGAATTTAGTAGATTTCTTCTCTTCCTTTTTGTGCGTGTTTTCTTCAGTTAATAATCTCATTTTCGCTATCACTAGGTGATGATCACAACATATTTCAGCTCCTCTGCTTACTCTAGCATCCATTGTACGGTAAAAAGGGGAGCTGCTAACCATTATGTAGTCTATGATTGACTTTTCACATCTGTCTTCATTCACTCTTGTATATTTGTGACTATCTTTATGAGGACCAAATGTGTTAGCTATCTTCATGTTATTCTTTAGGCAAAAATCTATTAGTCCCTCTCCATTTGGAGAAGTTGTTGTCTCTCCTTCCTTACCTATTACTCCTCCTGATGTTTCAACATTGTTGCCTACTCTAGCATTTAAATCTCCTAAAACCATTAATTCCTGTTTGAGTTTGAGATTCTCTTCAGCTATTTGTGAATCCTTTTCGAAGATATCCTTTTCTTCTTTGGTGGCATCTTCGTTTGGTCCATAAGCTATTAATAATTTAATTTATCTTCCTTTTGGTTTAATACTTACCTCTAATAGCCGTGTGCTTACAAATTTTTCCAACTTTCTAGTAGCATTTCTTGCCTTTTATGCATTAGGAGGCCTACTCCTGCTCTTGCTCTATTTTTGACATCTACTCCTGGGAAGATAACGTATGATTTGGTCCTACATTTTCTATTCCTTGTCCTTTTTTTCTTTGTTTCTGTAATAGCCAAAATGTCTACTTTGAATGTTTCCATTCCTTCTGATAATTCTAACTCCTTTCCATTAATTGCCCTAACATTCGATGTTCCGAAAAATCACAGTCCGTGTTCTTTTCCAGAGTCGTCTTCTGTAGTTCAAGCCGGGTATATCATTATATATATATTACTTTGAATCAGGTTCTTTTGGCTAAGCAGGGATTAGCCCACTGTACCCTAGGTAGATGGTGGGGCTGCCATCTTGAGGCCCTCAACCGGGCCTTGTTATTTTCTGTCAGGGTTAACTCCCTTAGCCTTTAGTCATTCAAGACCAGCCTGCAATGCAGCAGGTTGTTATTTTATTTCAGGGTTAACTCCCTTAATCTTTGGTCATTCAAGACCGACCTGCAAGGCAACAGGTCGTCTTCTTTCAGGTTAACTCCCTTAACCTTTGGTCAGCCAAGACCTGCCTGCAAGGCAGCACGAGACTCGTGGAGGACGGGATCATCTACTTCCCGTACAGGTGCTTACCTGTCCACTGCCCGGACATACATACATACATACATAATACATACATAAATACAAACATACGACTTACATACATGCCTGGATGGGATATCAGATACATCATAGCATGTGTAAAGTAATGAATTTTGAAACATGTTGAGTCACATCCGTCCGTTTATTTCAACAGACGCACGTAAAAAACTCATTACAACTCTGGTTTTCTCAAAACTAAATTACTGCAATTCGCTTCTCTATAGCATGTAAAAGGGGAAAAAAGACAGACAGCGTTTGCAGGTCGTCCAACACAGCGTAGCCAGGCTTACTGTCATTAAAATTAAATTTGAGAAAGTGTCCCTCTCTTTTTCGCTCAACTTCATTGCCTCCTCCAATTGAAAAACATACAAACTTTAAAGCTAATACCCGCGTGTCTGTCAATTCATAAAGGGAGCTAACACCCACGTGTCTATAAATTCATAAATGGAGCTAACACCCGCGTGTCTATAAATTCATAAAGGGAGCTAACACCACGTGTCTATAAATTCATAAAGGGAGCTAACACCCACGTGTCTATAAATTCATAAAGGGAGCTAACACCCACGTGTCTATAAATTTATAAAGGAGCTAACACCCGCGTGTCTATAAATTTATAAAGGGAGCTAACACCCACGTGTCTATAAATTCATAAATGGGAGCTAACACCCACGTGTCTATCAATTTATAAAGGGAGCTAACACCACGTGTCTATAAATTCATAAAGGAGCTAACACCCGCGTGTCTATCAATTTATAAAGGAGCTAACACGTGCCTATCAATTCATAAATGGAGCTAACACCCACGTGTCTATCAATTCATAAAGGGAGCTAACACCCGCGTGTCTATACATTCATAAATGGTACTACTCCCGACATACATCGCTGACAGTTTGGAAATTTACAAAACTGTTAGCCCTGTTCGGTATTCTAAAGACAAATCAAAGCTAAAAGTCGCCAAATTTAGACCTCGTGCAGGTGGCAGATGATTTCTACATTTCGGTCCCGCTGTTTTTGAACGATTTGCCTACTCACACCTGGAATGCCGAAAGCATTGGAAATTTTAAGACACACATTTGAAAACATTTAACTCAGTACAATAATAACTTGATGTATCTCTGGTTCTTGTCTTCACTCAGATTGACTGAAATGTCACATCATGATTATAAGCATTCACATGTTTTAACGCATTCTATGTAATTAATGTCTGTCACTACCATCACCAGTTTTATTATCCTTTTTAAATATTAATTATTCAATGATTACGTTTCAATTAGAAAAAAAAATTTGTTTTTCGTTGTATTGCCTCCTCCAATTGAAAAACATACAAACTTTAAAGCTAATACCCGCGTGTCTATCAATTCATAAGGGAACTAACACCCACGTGTCTATAAAATAAAGGAGCTAACACCCACGTGTCTATAAATTCATAAAGGGAGCTAACACCCACGTGTCTATAAATTTATAAAGGAGCTTGTCTATAAATTTATAAAGGGAGCTAACACCCACGTGTCTATACATTCATAAAGGGAGCTAACACCCACGTGTCTATCAATTTATGCTTAAATGTGCAAGCTGTTTGTATGTGAAGAAAAATGTATTTACAGTAAAAGAGTGTTGTATTTCATACTGTCATGGCGGTATCGTAATACCAAAACAATGTACAACTTTTTTAGACAATAAAATTGTATCTTATCTTATCTTATGTTGTTTGTATTTTATGTTTTATAGTGCTATAATTTTTTATCTTTTGTAGATCGAGTCTTCCACAGTTACACCGGAGTTCTAATATTGTGAAAGAAACTTTCATCTTGACTTCAAACTTCATCATTGAATGGGAAAAAAAAATATTGGTTCAACCTTTGACGATAAACGAAAGCTCAAAGCTCTTGTCTCCTTCTGTTTTTCACGTGTTGCCGATCTTTGTATCCTATAGAAGTTGTCTAGCAACACTTTAAATTCCTACACAAAATTCGAGACACGGAATAAAGAAATCACACCTGTTTACTTTTCAGTGCTAAAAACATTGTAAGCAAAAATAATTATATTGTGTGGTTTTACAGTGAAATATATTCTTTATCTTTTCTCTTTTTTTCTCTGGGTTTTTTGTTTTGTTTTTTGGTTTTAATAGATTTTCTGATTCCGTCTTTTTCAATTTTTTTATTATTTTTATTAACAATATATTGTTTATAATAGTTCAATATTGTTTTGAAGTTATGAAAGAAAAATTTGTAAAGTTTTGCTGACGTGAAATGAACATTGTTTGGATATATATGATATGGTTTGCTTTCACCACAACGCATATGGTTGTCATATGTTAACCATTACGTTTTATCTATGAGCAATATATAAAAGGTTTGTGTTTTTGGAGTGTGTGGCTATGTACAATTTCTATTAATCATAATAATAATATTAATGAATGGCACTTGTAAAGCGCTTTACCCTGTAGAAAACAAGCTCTAGCCGTCTATTGGGTTGGTTTGTTGTTTTGTTGTTTGTTCTTGTTTGTTTTGTTTTTTTGTTTTTGTTGTGTTTGTAGTTGGGGGGGGGGGGTTGTTTTTGTATATTAATATGTTATCTTACCGAGATCATTAGTTTTTGTTCTGAGGCTTAAATAAGGGAAGATTTCACTCCATTTTGTATTAGGATCGTTTGCCAGAAATGTATCTATTTAAAAATCAAGCTGTCAACCGAGAACTATAGTAAAAACACTCTCAGGGAGGGGTGGTGGTAGGAGAAAAGCTGAGAGCGCCATTTTTTAAATACATGTGATGGAAAGGCCAATGCATCTAATCTTTACCTAACCCTACCTACCCTAATTCAACCCTAATTACAACTTTAAAACAACTGTGATGAAAACGTGCATAAACCAAACCCTAATTACAACTATAAAACAACTGTGATAAAACATGTATAAACCCAACCTTAAATACAACTATAAAACAACTGTGATAAAAACATGTATAAAACCCAACCCTAATTACAACTATAAAACAACTGTGATAAAAACATGTACAAACCCAACCCTAATTACAACTTAAAACAACTGTGATGAAAACATGTATAAACCCAACCCTAATTACAACTTTAAAACAACTGTGATAAAAACATGTATAAACCCAACCTAATTACAACTATAAAACAATTGTGATAAAAACATGTACAAACCCAACCTAATTACAACTTTAAAACAACTGTGATGAAAACATGTATAAACCCAACCCTAATTACAACTTTAAAACAACTGTGATGAAAACGTGCATAAACCCAACCTAATTACAACTTTAATAGAACTGTGATAAACAAAAGAGATAGAAATTGACATGCGCCAAATCCATCGTTGTCTCGAAGGAAAAGCCTTCACACAACGATGATGATTATCTCTAGGAAAAGTTTTGTCTTCACACAACGATGATGATTATCTCTAAGGAAAAGTATTGTCTTCAAACAACGATGATGATTATCTCTAGGGAAAAGTATTGTCTTCACACAACGATAATGATGATCTCTAAGGAAAGTATTGTCTTCAAACAACGATGATGATGATCTCTAAGGAAAAGTATTGTCTCACACAACGATGATGATTATCTCTAAGGAAAAGTTTTGTCTTCACACAACGATGATGATGATCTCTAAGGAAAAGTTTTGTCTTCACACAACGATGATCGTGATCTGGAAGGAAAAGTATTGCCTTCACTCAACCATGATGATGATCTCTAAGGAAAAGTATTGTCTTCACACAACCATGATGATGATCTCTAAGGAAAAGTATTGTCTCACACAACCATGATGATGATCTCAAGGAAACGTATCGTCTTAACACAACCCTGATGATGATGATGATCTCTAAGGAAAAGTATTGTCTTCACACAACGATGATGATGATCTCTAAGGAAAAGTATCGTCTTAACACAACCCTGATGATGATGATCTCTGAAAAGTATCGTCTTAACACAACCATGATGATGATGATCTCTAAAGAAAAGTATCGTCTTAACACAACCATGATGATGATGATCTCTAAGGAAAAGTATCGTCTTAACACAACCATGATGATGATGATCTCCTAAGGAAAAGTATCGTCTTAACACAACCATGATGATGATGATCTCTAAGGAAAAGTATCGTCTTAGCACAACCACGATCGTGTTGTCTTTCCTACTGCGTTCAATAATGCGTGCAAGTGTCTGTTTTATATTGGGCTTTTAACAGAAAATGTTGTTCTTCTCCATTATGGCGGCCTTGTGGCGTCGGTGGCCGAGCAGTTAGGCTGCCAGACTAGGCATCATGAGGTCCCGAGTTCTGAATCCTAGCAAAGCCAGGGCCGACGTTGTGTTCCTTGGGAAAGGCGATTTAACACGCATTTCCCCACTCTACCCAGGTGCAAATGGGTACAAGCACTAGCTTGGGATTAAAAACCTGCGTCAGATTAGCGTCCTGGCCAGGAGGTGATTTTTGTCACTTGTTCCTTCACATCGAAACCGGGATACCTCCGGCTCTATAGGCCTTAAGGGCTTTGAAGGAAATTTTCGTGGCGGCCTGGAGACTAATTATATAACACACAGAGATTAATAATATAGCCACAAAGATTAATAATATAAGCCACAGAGATTAATAATATAATCCACAGAGATTAATAATATAAGCCACAGAGATTAATAATATAATCCACAAAGATTAATAATATAACCCACAGAGATTAATATTATAACCCACAGAGATTAATAATATAACCCACAGAGATTGTAATATAACCCACAGATTAATAATGATAACCACAGAAAAAACCCAATATAACCCACAGAGAATTATAATATAACCCACAGAGAACAATAATATAACCCACAGAGAACAATAATATAACCCACAGAGTAATATAACCCCCAGAGAACAATAATATAACCCACAGAGATAATAATCTCCACAGAAAAACAATATAACCCACTGAGAATTATAATATAACCCACAGATGATTGATAATCTCTGAGAACAAAATATAACCCACTGAGAACAATAACATAACCCACTGAGAACAATAACATAACCCACTGAGAACAATCATAACCCACTGAGAACAATAACATAACCCACTGAGAACAATAACATAACCCACTGAGAACAACAATATAATCTCTAAGGAAAACATAACCCACTGAGAACAACAATATAACCCACTGAGAACAATAATATAACCCACAGAGAATTATAATATAACCCACAGAGATTAACAATATAACCCACAGAGATTAATAATATAACCCACAGAAAAAACAATATAACCCATAGAGAATTATAGCATAACCTACAGAGATTAATAACATAACCCACTGAGAACAATAATATAACCCACAGAGAACAATAATATAACCCACAGCGACATTAAGGACGACAGAATGAGCGTTGTTCTTCTCCATTATGGCGTGAGGCCTTGTACGATGTGGAGATGAAAATGAGGGCATGGGGGGATGAGGCTGTAGAAACACGGGGCATAGTGGGTGGTCCCGAAGGGTTATAGAGATGATCTTCTCTCAGCGTCTTGGCACCTTCAGTTTTTCCTACCTGGTGTCTGCATTTAACACCCATTTCGATACCCCACTCTGCCAGGCAAGGTGGGGCAAAATAGGTGTACATGGAAAGCTGTTGATTAACGAAAAAGGCGTCAGATTGGGGGCGTCCTGCCAGGAGGTGATTTTTGTCAGGATATATAATTGACCGCTATACATGGATGGGAGGATATGAATGAATGATTAGGATACATGGATGGGAGGCTGAATGAATGACAGGAATGCTATAATGGATGGGGATATGAATGAATGACTAGAATGCTTACATGGATGGGAGGACATGAATGAATGACTAAAATTATATAACACATGGAGAGGATTAATAATATAGCCCACAAAGATTAATAATATAAATACATGGATGGGAGGATATAATGGATGACTAGAACCATGGATGGGAGGATATGAATAATGACTAATGCTATACATGGATGGGAGATTAATAATAGAATCACATGGAAGGATTAATGGAATATAACCCATGGATGGGGAGGATATGAATGAATGACCAGAATAATATACATGGATGGGAGGATTAATAATATAATGCTATACATGGATGGGGAGGATATGAATAATATAACCCATGGATGGGGAGGATTAATGAATGACTAACCCACAGATGGGAGGATAAATGAATGACAGGAATGCTATAATGGATGGGAGGATATGAATGGATAATATAACCCATGGATGGGAGGATATGAATAATATAACTATACATGGATGGGAGGATATGAATAATATAGAACTATACATGGATGGGAGGATATGAATGAATGACTAGAATGCTATACATGGATGGGAGGATATAATGGATGACAGCGAATGCTATACATGGATGGAGTGATATGAATGGATAACTAGAATGCTCTACATGGATGGGAGGATATGAATGAATGACTAGAATGCTATACATGGATGGGAGGGATATGAATGAATGACATGAATGGAGGATATGAATGGATGAGAATGCTATACATGGATGGGAGGATATGAATGAATGACTAGAATGCTATACATGGATGGGAGGATATGAATGAATGACTAGAATGCTATACATGGATGGGAGGATATGAATGAATGACTAGAATGCTATACATGGATGGGAGGATATGAGTGAATGACTAGAATGCTATACATGGATGGGAGGATATGAATGAATGACTAGAATGCTATACATGGATGGGAGGATATGAATGAATGACTAAAATGCTACACATGGATGGGAGGATATGAATAAATGACTAGAATGCTATACATGGATGGAGGATATGAATAAATGACTAGAATGCTATACATGGATGGGAGGATATGAATGAATGACTAGAATGCTATACATGGATGGGAGGATATGAATGAATGACTAGAATGCTATACATGGATGGGAGGATATGAATGAATGACTAGAATGCTATACATGGATGGGAGGATATGAATGAATGACTAGAATGCTATACATGGATGGGAGGATATGAATGAATGACTAGAATGCTATACATGGATGGGAGGATATGAATGAATGACTAGAATGCTATACATGGATGGGAGGATATGAATGAATGATTAGAATGCTATACATGGATGGGAGGATATGAATGAATGACAGGAATGCTATACATGGATGGGAGGATATGAATGAATGACAGGAATGCTATACATGGATGGGAGGATATGAATGAATGACTAGAATGCTATACATGGATGGGAGGATATGAATGAATGACTAGAATGCTATACATGGATGAGGATATGAATGAATGACTAGAATGCTATACATGGATGGGAGGATATGAATGATATGAATAGAATGCTATACATGGATGGAGGATATGAATGAATGACAGAATGCTATACATGGATGGAGGATATGAATGAATGACTAGAATGCTATACATGGATGGGAGGATATGAATGAATGACAGGAATGCTATACATGGATGGGAGGATATGAATGGATGAAGGAATGCTATACATGGATGGGAGGATATGAATGGATGACAGGAATGCTATACATGGATGGGAGGATATGAATGGATGACAGGAATGAATGGATGGGGATATGAATGAATGACGGGAATGCTATACATGGATGGGAGGATATGAATGGATGACAGGAATGCTATACATGGATGGGAGGATATGAATGGATGACAGAATGCTCTACATGGATGGGAGGATATGAATGGATGACAGGAATGCTATACATGGATGGGAGGATATGAATGAATGACTAGAATGCTATACATGGATGGGAGGATATGAATGAATGACTAGAATGCTATACATGGATGGGAGGATATGAATGAATGATGAATGCTATACATGGATGGGAGGATATGAATGAATGACTAGAATGCTATACATGGATGGGAGGATATGAATGAATGACTAGAATGCTATATAGATGGATGGAAGGATATGAATGGATGACAGGAATGCTATAGATGGATGGAGGATATGCATGGATGAGAAGGAATGCTATAGATGGATGGGAGGATATGAATGGATGACTAGAATGCTATATATGGATGGGAGGATATGAATGAATGACTAGAATGCTATACATGGATGGGAGGATGAATGAATGACTAGAATGCTATACATGGATGGGAGGATATGAATGGATGACAGGAATGCTATACATGGATGGGAGGATATGAATGGATGACTAGAACATGGATGGGAGGATATGAATGAATGACTAGAATGCTATACATGGATGGGGAGGATATGATTGAATGACTAGAATGCTATACATGGATGGGAGGATATGAATGGATGACTAGAATGCTATACATGGATGGGAGGATATGAATGAATGACTAGAATGCTATACATGGATGGGAGGATATGAATGAATGACTAGAATGCTATACATGGATGGGAGGATATGAATGAATGACTAGAATGCTATACATGGATGGGAGGATATGAATGAATGACTAGAATGCTATACATGGATGGGAGGATATGAATGAATGACTAAAATGCTATACATGGATGGGAGGATATGAATAAATGACTAGAATGCTATACATGGATGGGAGGATATGAATAAATGACTAGAATGCTATACATGGATGGGAGGATATGAATGGATGACTAGAATGCTATACATGGATGGGAGGATATGAATGAATGACTAGAATGCTATACATGGATGGGAGGATATGAATGAATGACTAGAATGCTATACATGGATGGGAGGATATGAATGAATGACTAGAATGCTATACATGGATGGGAGGATATGAATGAATGACCAGAATGCTATACATGGATGGGAGGATATGAATGAATGACTAGAATGCTATACATGGATGGGAGGATATGAATGAATGACTAGAATGCTATACATGGATGGGAGGATATGAATGGATGACAGGAATGCTATACATGGATGGGAGGATATGAATGAATGACAGAATGCTATACATGGATGGGAGGATATGAATGAATGACTAGAATGCTATACATGGATGGGAGGATATGAATGGATGACAGTGAATGCTATACATGGATGGGAGGATATGAATGAATGACTAGAATGCTATACATGGATGGGAGGATATGAATGAATGACAGAATGCTATACATGGATGGGAGGATATGAATGGATGACAGGAATGCTATACATGGATGGGAGGATATGAATGAATGACAGGAATGCTATACATGGATGGGAGGATATGAATGGATGACTAGAATGCTATACATGGATGGGAGGATATGAATGGATGACAGGAATGCTATACATGGATGGGAGGATATGAATGGATGACAGGAATGCTATACATGGATGGGAGGATATGAATGGATGACTAGGAATGCTATACATGGATGGGAGGATATGAATGAATGACTAGAATGCTATACATGGATGGAGGATATGAATGAATGACAGGAATGCTATACATGGATGGGGAGGATATGAATGGATGACAGAATGCTATACATGGATGGGAGGATATGAATGGATGACAGGAATGCTATACATGGATGGAGGATATGAATGGATGACTAGAATGCTATACATGGATGGAGGATATGAATGAATGACTAGAATGCTATACATGGATGGGAGGATATGAATGAATGACAGAATGCTATACATGGATGGGAGGATATGAATGAATGACTAGAATGCTATACATGGATGGGAGGATATGAATAAATGACAGAATGCTATAGATGGATGGGAGGATATGAATGGATGACTAGAATGCTATAGATGGATGGGAGGATATGAATGAATGACTAGAATGCTATACATGGATGGGAGGATGAATGGATGACTAGAATGCTATACATGGATGGGAGGATATGAATGAATGACTAGAATGCTATACATGGATGGGAGGATATGAATGAATGACTAGAATGCATGGATGGAGGATATGAATGGATGACAGGAAGCTATAGATGGATGGGAGGATATGAATGAATGACTAGAATGCTATACATGGATGGGAGGATATGAATGGATGACATGAATGCTATACATGGATGGGAGGATATGAATGAATGACTGGAATGCTATACATGGATGGGAGGATATGAATGGATGACATGAATGAAAAGAGGGAGGATATGAATGGAAACTGGAATGCTATAGATGGATGGATTGAAAGTCATATATAAATATAGCTATATATATATATATATATATATAGATAGAGAGAGAGAGAGAGAGAGAGAGAGAGAGAGAGAGAGAGAGAGAGAGAGAGAGAGAGAGAGAGAGAGAGAGAGAGAGAGAGAGAGAGAGAGAGAGAGAGAGAGAGAGAGAGAGAGAGAGAGAGAGAGAGAGAGAGAGAGAGAGAGAGAGAGAGAGAGAGAGAGAGAGAGAGAGAGAGAGAGAGAGAGAGAGAGAGAGAGAGAGAGAGAGAGAGAGAGAGAGAGAGAGAGAGAGAGAGAGAGAGAGAGAGAGAGATAGAGAGAGAGAGAGAGAGAGAGAAACAGACAGTACAGAGACAGACAGACAGAGACAGGCAAACAGACAGACGTATATACAATAGAAAGACAGACAAAGATACAAATGGACAGACAGATATGCAGAAATATAAAGTGATAGCTAAGAGACAGACAGACAGAAAGATTTTCAAAAACGTTAACAGCAAGACATTTGTGAATCAACAAGACCAAGATCAGGAATATACAATTAAAACCGATGCCAAACAGCACTAAGGGAATTAACCCCAATTCGATGTTTCTCATTAGAAAACAAAATGGCGGCATGGAGATCACCATGTGTTAACTCGGGGCATTTGATAGACAAATTGAATAGCGTCATACTTTCCCACTCTCTAATGATATTTATATTATGATATATAATTAACACTTGATTATATCTTTAAATCTAGTTCACTTGTCGAGGACAAATTATCCTTTCTAGCATGGTTGAGAGTTGACCCTTTTTAGATCTAGATCAAACCGTGTTTTAAACAAAGACATTTTGGGTTGTTTAAGGAATAATGTATCTTTATCTGCTTCCAAATTTCCTAACATTCTTCGCCTTCCTAACATACTCGTGAATTAGATTCTGCCAATACCGTAGAATTCCTTGGCTGAATAACAAAGAACCCTACAAGAAACCATAACACTGAAATAGCTGTGTCACTCATGAATTTCAAACTGAAATAAAAAAAAAATTGATTCTGACATCGTAAAATGCTATGCTACATGTCAATATATTATTCCATCTTTTCCAAAGCTATAAATAAGCGAACAATCTTCCAAACGCCACCCATGGCTCTTTCCTCGATGTTGTAAATAGAACGAAATTACCTGGCGTTTTCAATTGACCAGGTACGCACCCCATGTGGGCAGTTTTATTCACCCCCCCTACCCCCCCCCACACACACACACACGCCCATCCCCTGTCTCGCATTGGCGTATTGAGTGTGCCTTCGGATCCTTGTGGTGAGCAATGGTGCTCATCGCCTAAGTTTCCAGCTGTCCCTATTTCTCGCATTCAATTTGATTCTACGTAAAACTGAGGACGCTTCTTAAACAAACAACATAGTTATGAAATTAATCTTTATCCTTGTCTGTCCAGATTGATCACCCCCCCCCCCCATTTGTTACCCTAACCGATTTCCCTATAAATGCCCGCTTCGTCTAAATGCCCAGGTTTTTTTTTTTTTCTGCAACCAAAGCACCGGGCATTTAGCCGGTACCACTGTCACACCTAACCACAGCACCGGGCATTTAGCCGGTACCCACTGTCACACCTAACCACAGCACCGGGCATTTAGCCGGTACCCACTGTCACACCTAACCAAAGCACCGGGCATTTAGCCGGTACCCACTGTCACACCTAACCACAGCACCGGGCATTTAGCCGGTACCCACTGTCACACCTAACCACAGCACCGGGCATTTAGCCGGTACCCACTGTCACACCTAACCACAGCACCGGGCATTTAGCCGGTACCCACTGTCACACTAACCACAGCACCGGGCATTTAGCCGGTACCCACTGTCACACCTAACCACATCACCTCCTCACAGAATGGCAAGCACTATGACCGGAAATAAATCCCTCAATAAAATGGCGTCACCAGGCATTCCAGTACAGTAAATTGTCAAACATTGATTGTTTTGATTTAATTTGGTTTTACCCACATCCACCCATCCACAACTAAGGTGATCTCGGAGTTTGGGTAGGATTTTTGTGTTTATCTGACTACCCTGTAAACATGAATAAAGTTTTGTGATACTTATAGTCCGACTCTGATGGTCTTAAGATATTTAGCAACCGCCGGGGCTTAAACCCACGACCTTGGTTTAAAGACTGAACCTCCCTCCCTCCTCGGGATTGGTTGTAAAGCATGCACGTGGCAACTTTTAAATCACCGCCAATGTTGAATTTAAGAAATAGGAATGCACACAGACAGTGACAGGACCAAACCAATCAAAATACATTTACGCAAATGTTCAATTCCAAGAAATAGGATTGCACACAGACAGTGACAGGACCAACCAATCCAAAATACATGCAAATGTTGAATTTAAGAAAATGGAATGCACACAGACAGTGACAGGACCAACCAATCAAAATACATTTACGCAAATGTTCAATTCAAGAAATAGGATTGCACACAGACAGTGACAGGACCAACCAATCAAAATACATGTACGCAAATGTTGAATTTAAGAAAATGGAATGAACAGTGACAGGACCAACCAATCAAAATACATGTACGTAAATGTTGAATTTAAGAAATAGTAATGCACACAGACAGGACCAACCAATCAAAATACATGTACGTAAATGTTGAATTTAAGAAATAGGAATGCACACAGTATTGGACCAACCAATCAAAATACATTTACGCAAATGTTGAATTTAAGAAATAGGAATGCACACAGACAGTGACAGGACCAACCAATCAAAATACATGTACGCAAATGTTGAATTTAAGAAATAGGAATGCACACAAACAGGGACCAACCAATCAAAAACATGAGCCTATTAAAGAAATCCTACGAACAGGAAATGCTTTCTACCTGTAACAAAAACAACCCAACATAACAAAGTCCATTAATAAATACTCGCAGTGTATAAGATCATTATAGATGAACCCCAAACTAACGACTTGAAAGTATCCCTAGCTCAAGCCATCGCTCTTTCCTATGCCAAGGCACTCAACGATGGCGGATTATTTTAAGGTCAAGAGACTGGGTTTGGGATTAATTGATTCATTGAAATTTACTCTATCCATCGCGATGCGGTGATCTCAGGGTGAATTAATAGAAACGGCAAGATAAAAGGGTAAGCAAAAGATTGAAAGGGAAGAAGTAGGGCCTACCAGTATCCTGCCCACCCCCTCCACCCCTCCACCCCCAAACCTTTCACGACCGTGCGGAGGTAAAGATACGAAGCTTGGAATGTTTACCTCTCAATCCTGCTTCTCTAACCCCATATATTGCTTGCTGCTTAACCCGCTAATTGCTGTTGGCTCAAGGTATTTTTCTTAACTGCTAACAAGTGAAAAATGTTCTCGAATTTTTTTTAAAAGAAAAGAATAAAGAGAAAGATTGAAGAAATTGCCTACCCAAATCATCAGTAATGATTGGCGTTAACTAGGCGAAGGCAGAACTTTTTTATCACATTGTTTTATGTTTTATGACACAATTAGCGGATGCGGTGTGTATTCGTTTCGCTCTTTTCGTTTCATTTCTTCCGCAAAAAACCGCAAAATCCCAATAAAATTTCGCTAATTACTATATCACGAAGCTTAACAACCAAATTTCTGATTTAATTATCGAAGTTTTTTCAAGGCTTGGTTAGGGCCTGTCAGTGATCTCTTGTTAATTTCTAATAGGACTAGGCTAGATACAATAGCTCTTCTTCTTCTTCTTCTTTTTCTTGTTCTTGTTCTTGTTCTTGTTCTTGTTCTTGTTTTGTTCTTGTTCTTGGTTCTTCTTCTTGTTCTTGCTTCTTGTTCTTCTGCTTCTTCTTCTTCTTCTTCTTCTTCTTCTTCTTCTTCTTCTTCTTCTTTCTTCTTCTTCTTCTTCTTTTCTTCTTCTTCTTCTTCTTCTTCTTCTCTTCTTCTTCTTCTTCTTCTTCTTCTTCTTCTTTTCTTCTTCTTCTTCTTCTTCTTCTTCTTTCTTCTTCTTCTTCTTCTTTTTCTTCTTCTTTTCTTCTTCTTCTTCTTCTTCTTCTTCTTCTTCTTCTTCTTCTTCTTCTTCTTCTTCTTCTTCTTCTTCTTCTTCTTCTTCTTCTTCTTCTTCTTCTTCTTCTTCTTCTTCTTCTTCTTCTTCTTAGTCGTGGATTGGGTAAATCAAATCAAATACAAGAATCCCATAGAGCCCCTTCCATACAAGGTCGTGGATGTGGGTAACCATCAAATCAAATACAAGAATCCCATAGAGCCCGTTCCATACAGGTCGAGATCATCAGATTTGTCACATCATCAGGATTTACAGGTCAAACCTCGCACCATCAGATTTACAGGTCAAACCTCGTATCAGATTTCAGATTATCATCAAATTTACAGGTTAGACCTCGTATCATCAGATTTACAGGTCAGACTTCGCACCATCAGATTTACAGGTCAGACCTCGCACCATCAGATTTACAGGTCAGACTTCGCACTATCAGATTTACAGGTCAGACTTCACACCATCAGATTTACAGGTCAGACTTCACACCAATCAGATTCACACAATCAGGGTCAGACCTCGCACCATCATCAGGTCAGACCTCGCACCATCAGATTTACGGAATCAGACTTCGAATCTGGATTTCAGGTCAGACTTCGCAATCAGATTTACAGGTTAGACATCAGATTTCGTATCATCAGATTTACAGGTCAAAGACTTCGCAACCATCAGATTTACAGGTCAGACTTCGCACCATCAGATTTACAGGTCAGACTTGCACCATCAGATTTACAGGTCAGACTTCACCATCAGATACAGGTCAGACGCACTATCAGATTTACAGGTCAGCACAATCAGGACAGGTCAAACTTCACAATCATCAGATTTACAGGTCAGATCGCACCATCAGATTTTACAGGTTAGACCTCGCACCATCAGATTTAGCAGGTCAGACTTCGCACCATCAGATTTACAGGTCAGATTCTGCACCATCAGATTTACAGGTCAGACAATCAGATTTACAGGTCAGACTTCACACCATCAGATTTACAGGGTCAGACTTCGCACCATCAGATTTACAGGTCAGACCTCGCACCATCAGATTTACAGGTCAGACTTTCAGATTTACAGGTCAGACTTCGCACAATCAGATTTAGTCAGGCACCATCAGATTTACAGGGTCAGACTTCGCACCATCAGATTTGACCTGCACCATCAGATACAGGTCGACTTCACACCTTTAGTTTTACAGGTCAAACCTCGCACCATCAAATTTACAGGTCAGACTTCGCACCATCAGATTTACAGGTCAAACCTCGCACCATCAAATTTACAGGTCAGACTTCGCACCATCAGATTTACAGGTCAAAACTCGCACCATCAGATTTACAGGTCAGACTTCACACCTTTTAGTTTTACAGGTCAGGCCTCGCACTTTCAGATTTACACCTGTTTCCTGTGCTGAAAAAATATCTTAAAGACCGCCATATTGATGAGTTGGTGTCAGAAAAAAGACGTTTTCGGTAACAGAATGAACCAAGTGGTCAACAGTTGACAGGCCTTTCTCACAAAGATGATAAAAAAAAAAATAGACGTTTTCTGTGACGGAATGACCAAGGGTCAACAGTTGACGGGCCTGTCTTGCCACAGATGGTGACTATGTGTAAATATAAATACGCCAAGCTTTCCAGTCTAATGTATAATAGAATATACTGTCAGTGTTTTGCGTAATTGGAGAATTATGGCTTTGGAGGCAATACTTTTTCAAACACCTCAAGTATTATTGTGACCAACTGACGGCAAATCATGACGAGGCATGAAGCACGAGGCATGAGTTCCGAGACCTAAACGACAGAGTCACGGGGTGTTTCCTGGCTGACAGACTGACAGAAGCAGTGACACCGCTCTTCGAAACGAGGTCAGGTCAACGCAAGGTTACAACGAGATCTCCGTTCGCGCTGTTCACATTCACATGCGTAGCCAATACTTGGCCTATAAAGGAACACATCACTGTCTTCGACAGTCCACGAGTTGTCAAACCACCGATATGAGAGTTGGATTGATTGAACAGCTAGCCAATTTTTATCAGTTTTTACAACCGTTGTGAGGTAAGTTCACTTGATTCTATTCGAGTAGATTGTTTGTGCACTGATGCATATCAAAGTTCTTTTTGGTTTTCAATGGAACATAGCCTACTATTACACTGTCCGCTCCAAGGGTTCACTGGAATGTGGACACTTAACAAGAAGAAGAAGAGGTTTCTGATAGACCCAAGGTAAAAGAAGCGATGTTATAAGTCCCTCCATTACCAGACACCGACGTGAGTCTGTATGTACGCCGAGACAGCTGTTGAGGATGATGTTAAACTTGTTTGTTTTAAGGTGGTGGCGATGAAAGCCAGATGGCAATGGAAGGTAAAACAAACTTGAGTGTCTTTGTTCAGGCGTTAGAACAGGTGTGTCGGATTATTATGACGGTCGGGTATTCCCTGTCGGTGTCTTATTTTCGTATTTCAGAAAGGAAAACCGACTTGTACGGAAGATTACGCTACAAAAAATAATATAATTCCGCTGCATGTTTCCCGTTCATATTGAAAAATATGAGTAATATTAATATAGCCTTTCGCCGTCTTCTTCGATTTCGTCTACTCTTTGTTCTTGTGTTTGTTTGCCTCCTCCTCCTCCTTATCCTCCATCTCCTTCTTCTTCTTCGTCATCTTTTTCTTTCCTCCTCCTCCTCTTCTGTATCCTCCCCCCCTCCCCATATGCTTCCTCCTCTTTTGTGGGCGGCTGGCAAGCGCTAACTGGTGTGTCTATTTCTTTCCTTTTCACTTGCACTTATATATTATCTTCATCTTGTTGTTTCCTCTTTTAAGTCACCATGAGATCACTGTAAATGGTGGATTGGATAAATTTCAATTCAATGAAACAATCGTGCTCTTTTTTTTTTTTTTTTTACTCTTTTTCTTCTCTTTACCAACTCTCACCACAACAACAACAAAAAATAACCAAGATCTCTTTTCTCACCGTCTTTTCTACGAGGTTTTAACAGTGTGACTGGATCCAGGCTGTTTCTACAATACTTATTGTGTATTGACGTAATACCCAACACCTTGAGGGACGTGTAGTGTGTGTATGTGTGTGTGTGTGTGTGTGTGTGTGTCGATGGGCATGGTTCGGCAAGTTCTTTCTACCTACCACTACCACACTGTACATCCTACTACACGTGTAGCACCAGTGAGTGGGTGTGTCAAATAGTATTATCGCTTCATATGGGTCAACTAGGAGACAACAGACCAGCGTGCAAAGTGATCAATTCCTCACGGAATGGATATGGCCGAAGAGAGTGTTGTGTTGGTTGACCACAATGTGAATTGCTTGTTAAAATACTATGTTCTTATAGGTGTGATTAATTTCTTCTTTCTCAATGACTCAATTATCTCTCTTTCTCTCTGTCAGCACACAGAGCTTTTAGACTACGGAATTGTGAATCCAGTGATTGATAGTGGGTGATTCTTAGGTAACTCTCTCTCTCTCTCTCTCTCTCTCTCTCTCTCTCTCTCTCTCTCTCTCTCTCTCTCTCTCTCTCTCTCTCTCTCTCTCTCTCTCTCTCTCTCTCTCTCTCTCTCTCTCTCTCTCTCTCTCTCTCTCTCTCTCTCTCTCTCTCTCTCTCTCTCTCTCTCTCTCTCTCTCTCTC